>APFE030428878.1:45141-56986 GCA_000404065.3 Pinus taeda
TTAAATAATTAATTTGTTTTAATTAATTAATCAAACCTTCGAAATGAAAGACTTTTTTCGATGATCTTATGCTTCCAAGTGTCCGGGGGGGTTTATTTCTCTGATCAGGGTAAGCCAATTTCCATTGATTTCACTCCCATTGTCCCTGTTGAGGTTTTGCGGAAATTTCATAATTTCAATGGCCTCTCTGATTTTCCTTTTGTGATAGTTGTCCTCTCTGATTTTCCTTTTGTGATAGTTGTCCATTTCTAACTCCATAGAAGGTTATCCAATTCCTTTTACAAGATAACTCTTCTTATCACTAAATCAAACAAAGTAGGAATGTTTCCTCTCTAAAAGGTATTTAGTTTTTTTTTTTTTTTTCTCTCCTATCATATGTCTTGATGCTCCACTATCAATTACCCAATTATTAGCATCCTCGAATGTACCTATAAGTGTTGAGAATAACCCTTTGTCCTTTGTAGAAGTCTTGGTCAAACTATTTTTGATGGATAATAGGATATTCCAAAATGCCTTGATACCTTACTTGAGATGACTTTCCACCATAGAACAATATTTCAATGATTTCTTCAATGATGTAGTGATCTTCATCATGCCCTTAGCCAAAATTGGGTCTCCTGCCATGTTGAGAAATCTAAAGGGCTGCAACTAAGATGATTTCTCTTCAACTTGATAATTTCTTATGATGTATTTTTATTTTTCTTGATTATTAGCTTCTTCTCTTCTTATTTTGTTTTTCTTATCATCAAACAACTACTAAAAAAATAATATAAACAATACACAAGAACACAAGACATTGGTTGGTAGCCATGGCCAAAACTTCTCCATTTGAGAGGATAACCCACAAATATCTTCTCTTCATATAGATTCTTCAAATGATGAATTCCAAGGCCTCTATACCAACACCTATACCCTTCCAAGACCAAGTCAGACCTTCTTGATGATGTACCTCCTCTGTTTAAGTCAAACCCAGTCAAATCTCTTCCAAATGCACAACTTTAAACCCCAGCTACAAAATTTTGGCCTCTGTTAACACCAAAAATTCGTACACATATTTGTACAAACCAAAAGATGCCAAAATTCATTTAACATAATGTACAAGTGAATATTTTCCAACTGAAGACATTATTAAGTTCAAAATTTTTAAATTCTCCAAAGGCCTTATGTGTAAAATTTCACTGCGCGACTTATCCAAAGGATTCAATTACAATTGCATGCCTTTTCCTTTGAAATTCACGTGGTGAAGATAATTTTGACTCAATAAATTTGGGACCGCTTCCCACACTTGGAAGATGATTACCTGACATGTTTCAATCGAGGATAGTTGAATTTGGGTCGCCCTAAAGATATGAAGCCCTTAAAGGAATCATCTTTTCCTACTCATAAGTCAGTTTCATTCATGAACCAACAGATGGAAAATGGATTCAAAATATTATATATAAATGATCCATTGGAGAACCAAAGAGAAGACAATGTTATGCTAGAAAAATAGTATCAGAGCAATCCTACATTTCAATTTTGAAGCAAGAATAAGTAGAGCATTAGTATGTTGGCCAAATTTCTTCTCAACAATCCATCATTATAATGCGATAAGAGTCCACCACTCAAAGAGTCTTCATACTTCTTTGATAGAGAGGAGGAGCTTGCAAAGAGATTGAAGAAAGAAACCTCATTACTGAGGATGTTTGAGCACCATAGATCAAATAATTCTCTTCAAGTGTCTAGTATTCATTTATTGCATTCATATTCTACCACTAGTAGTCAATAAAGGGAGCCATTTTCCATAATTTCGTTGACTTGTTTGCTTCATTAAGCATTATTTATGTGTTTATCTCTTTATTTTATCTTATGTTTGTATATGCATTATTTTCATTATTTGAAATGCTTTGTTTCTTCATGCTTTTCCACTAAAAACAACCAAACTTTTTGTATTTGTTCGTAGGGAACAACCAACCACTAAGAAGGTGGATTTTGGTACCCCATTGCTACAAAAACAATACTACAAAATTGGCAACTCAACTAGTTTTTTTTATTTTCTCTAACGGTTGTGTTTGCAGGACCCTCTCTCTGGGTTATCACCTCACCGGGTATTCAACATCTCTTTGGAAGTTTTGCAAGACTTGTTGGACCTGTTGTTAGTTGAAAAGCTTGATTTCTCATTCCTTTTTTTGATTGCGCGACTTTCATTTAGACAGACACACAAGTGTGACTTTTATTCAGATAGATGTGTAGGCATGTCTGTGCAGAATAAAACTCACGTAATTTACAGAGAGCATAAAAATCATTGTACTTTCATTTTTCTCAAGTTATTGACAGCCTTTAGTGAATTTCCTTCACCACTGTAATTTTTTTCCAGTCAGTTTAGATTACTTAGTTTCTTTACTAATCATAATTATTACGATAATTAGATTATCTTTGCTTTTTTTCACATTTTTCACATAGCTTAATTAGTAAAGGAGTAAGTGGCCCAAGATCCACAAATCATTTTACTAACCAAAGAATTTATTTTTATTCATTTTTGGGACTAGGCTATTATAGACATATTTGGGCACTTTAACCCCAATCTTATATCTCGATAAACTAGGGCTCTTCAACCCATAAAAGTGTTGTTTCATACCCTGAAATATCATGGTCATCTGATTATATCATTCCCAAAATGTTCCACCTAAGAAACCATCTAGAATTGGCCTACATTGGACCATACAGACTGCTCCACTATCAGGGTGCGATGCATACTGACTTCTACACTAGCTAGGTGCGATGCATACTGATTAGGCCTTCTATAGGGTGAGATGGGTGAGGATGGACAAATGTCTGAGACAATTTGCTAAGTGCATACTCATGGAATCTTCTAGAAACTTCTCTTATGACACTTGCCTCTCTGAATTCGCCCAGGGATGAGTAAGAGATCCAAGAAATCTCCAAGTGGAATCAATTGTAACAAGTGGAATGACACTAATCAAAACCCCAGAGATGACTCACACCCTTGCACACATCTATAAATGGATCCCTCATCTAAGAGATTGAGGAGGCTGGAATTGTGAATTTCAAGGGAGTGCTGATAGTTTATGTTTGAGATAAGAGCATTGTATTGTTGGTGTGATCTTGCTATTTCATGAGGTGAAGAGGGATTGATGCTGGGAGGATGATGCTGGATCAAACAACTAGGTTGTAATTCTCCCTTCTATTTAATAAAGTTCTTCAAGTTTTCTTCCATATAATTGTGCACTTGTGAATGTTATTATTTATGAATGCCATTGTATGTTCATTATACATTTTATTCTGTAGTGTTTATGTTACAATAGATCAAGATTCCTTGATGGTTCTTTGCTATTGTGTTTCTACAGGTACTATTCAAGTGAGATAAGCACAGAGAGGAGTTGCAAGCTCTATCAAGCGGGAGAAAGATCGAGCAAAGGATTAAGCAGAAGTTCCAGGTTGGTCCTCTCATCCTTCTCTTATCTATTGTGCATAGAAGAAATTGTTGAATTACTTTGAACTGTTGTTTCTAGGGTAGTTGCCAAACCTAGAGGGCTAGTCGATCGAAAAGACACTAGTTTTCCCATAAACAAAATGGGGACCATACTGGGGATCGAATAGATGTTTGTTTATTGTTGTTGTTTATTTTATAAACTATATACAGAGCCTGAAATCAACCAGGTAGCCTTCGAACTACTCTCGCTCTGCAATTGCATAGTAGATGAATGTTGCTTCAGTCAATCCCTAGTTTAGTTTATGAATTAAACATTTGACTTACAAGCATTATAGATTCCCTTTTGGTAGCTCAATAACCTCTCAAGATCATTCCTCTATACTTTTTTCTTTACTATCCATCATACCTTAGCTTAACTCACTGAAATCAGCTGCAAATTTGAGCCAAAACCCTTTTCAGTTGTGCTCCCTAGCCCATCGCATTGTCTGTCACTATCAACTAGTATGCATCGCACCTCCTGAGTTTGTAAAGTGCGATGCATCCCTGTTTCTATGAAGCCCAGGTGTGATGACTGACTGAACCTATTTCCATTCTAGAAATTTAGGGATTTTGTCCTTGTTTTTAGTTTTGGTTAGTTGTTTTTTCTTCTTATGAACAGTACCTCATTATTGAAGCTTGCTTGCATCACATAGATCAGCCTCCATTGATTAGGATTAGTAAACATTTTTATGTATTTGTCCATCATTTACAATCCTTTGTCGAAAAGTTGCTTCAATCGAACTATCACTTTGGTACAAAAAGTGTCGTAACTGTCGTTTTGTGTCAAAAAGAGAAGTGTGTGGATTCTTCCTTCCCTTGATAGTCGATTGAACTTTTTGTCATATATTTCATTTGATTTGTTTTTATTCGAAGCGTCGATTTTTTTTTTTTTTTATTCAAAATTGAAAAGTGTCGTTTAGTCTTCCATTCTATTTTGAAAAAGAAATTGTCGAAATGTCGCTTTGAGTAAAATATTTCAGATCTTTGTTATGCTTAGTTTTACTTTTTTGGCATTTTTCACATTAAGGGGAACAAAAAAAAATACATGCATTTGCATTTGCATTTAGTTTGTGTGTGAAAAATGATTTAGGAAAGTGCATTAGTGTATGCTCTTTGCTCTTTGTTTGAAAGAATTGTAATCTTCATTCCTTAGTAGCTAGGATTTTCATTATTCAAAATAAACAATGATTGTTTATCATTGTAGATTGCATTTTAGGAATTTTAAAGCAACATCACATGGTGAACCATTAAAAGGAAAAATTTTAACAAGATCAACTCTAAAATAAATATCAATGAACCTAACAACTCTTTGGAACCTAACGCAACACATCTAGAGGTCTAGGCTAGAGACATGTTCCAACGTCGTAAAAACTAGTAACTATCGTTTTCATTGAAGGTTGGGTGATTCCTC
This sequence comes from Pinus taeda, assembly GCA_000404065.3. NCBI lineage: Eukaryota > Viridiplantae > Streptophyta > Pinopsida > Pinales > Pinaceae > Pinus > Pinus taeda. The sequence goes on from APFE030428878.1 coordinate 50,025, forward strand.
CTCCTTGATACAACAAGTGCTAGCATGGACTTTTGCTCCCCGTATTGTTGCATATATATTGGGAGACCACAATAGGCTTATATCCTTTATCCATAGGAAGCCATGTCTGCTTCCCTATCGATCGCAATTCACTGAACGTAGCATTCGAGAAGATTGACTACCGTACATAAGTCCTTGGTAATTTCTCTTTAATTTATCACCAAGGTGTATATTTAAGTTTTCCGATTGGTTTGGTAATCCCTCTGTCTAGATTTTCCAGAGTAGTCACTTTCATTCCTTTTCAACTCTTTAAAAGAAAAGGTCCATCTGAGCACTTGTCAGTTCATGCTCGTTAAAAATCGAAGGGGACTAGAGTCATATTTAGCTTTTTCTCGACTCTTAAAAATTGAAAAAAAAGAAAGAAAAGAAAAGTTGTGTCAAAGCATCATTAAAAGTAATTGAAATCAGAATAACATCCCTTGTTCCTAAGTCGATCTTAGGTTGAGATATATGGAGACAAATCCAGGATCCACCAATCAGGGAATCCCTTTTGAAGGGAATCCTAGTCCTTTTTCTTCTTGGGGAAATGTTGGTGCTCCGTATATGGCTACATTGTCCCTTTTAAGGATTACAATTGGCTTGCCAGTATGGCTATTCTCAACCTCTATGGTTCAAAATACCGTGATTCCTTCGCAATCGAATCAACATCCAATTGATACTAAAGTTGACCTTTCACCTTCTTCTTCGTTTGTTTCTCCCTCCCCTTCTTCCTCTTTGCTTGGTGAAAGTAACAATGCTAGTAACCAGGTGACTAAGAAGAAGAAGAAAGGGAAGGAGAAGAAGAAGAAGCCAATGTAGCAAGAGGGCAACCATGCATCATTTGGTGAAAATCTACACACTAGACTTTCAAAACCCATATTTCCATGCATAATTTGTAGAGGAGACCATTTTCATCGAGATTGTCCATGCTTTCCTCGGATATTGAGAGAATGGTCCCCCCGTTCGCACCACCTGGTGTCCTCAACCTCTGGTGATCATGTTAATAGCACACCATCAACTAGTAATAGTGAAGTTCATGGATTGAAAGGAAAGGTCAAAGTTCCATGCAGGTTATGTGAATGGAACCATAACCTTCAGCATTATTCCTTTTTGGAAGAAGCCAAAAAAGTATTGGATAACCATCCTACTTCACTGAAGTGACTTCCAACTGGTTACTAGAAACTCTCCCCAAGTCCTTTACTAGTTGGAAACTAACTGACTTAAATCAACTGTAAGTCGAAACCAATCTCTCTGAAGGTGAATCTCATGAGTCCGTGCCCGACCAAAACCAACAGGTCGAGGTGACAGTTGACCCAGTTTTACCTTCAGAAAATCATACCATCCTTGAAGAGAATGAGAACAATACCATTCAAATTCTTTTTGTTACTTCATAGTCTGATGAACTTGGGGGCAATCCACCCACTCCTTCACAACAAGGGGAAAATCCCCTAGTTCTCGTAAATCAAGGGGTTATTTCTCTTGTTTATTCAGTACCCCCTCCAAGTAGTCTAGTCACTTCCTTTGACTGGAATCGACTACCAAGATCCCACCTTCCTTCTTATGTACCTTTCTGGATCATAGTACAAGTCTACAAAATGATCATGTCAGGCACTATCATAGATGAAGATGCATCAGTGAGTATCATTTCCTCAACTGCTTGGAAATCACTTGGTTTGCCATTGCTTACACCTATTACACAAAATATATTAGGCTTTAACAAAGGAACCAGTCAATCGTTAGGGATTCTTCCTAAGTTACTGATCAATTTGGGAGGGAAAAACATTCAACTGAATGTGATGGTAGTCTTGGGACTATTAGATTACAATATACTCCTTGGACGTGACTATGTTTATAACATGGAAGCTATTGTTTCAACACTCTTCCGAGTGATGTGTTTCTTGTACGAAGGCAATATTGTCACCATTGACCAGCTTTCATTTCCCAGTCCAAGCACAGCTCTAATTCAATCATCATCCCTAAATGGCCCTTTTGCATCGAAAGTGTCTCTCCAACCTTCATTCCATCCACCTGATTGCCAGGAGTAGTCCAGTGAATGTAATGAAGCTTAAGGGGCATGCACTCTTATCTATTTTGCGGACGAACCTAGTTGAAAAGATAAGTTTCCCTGTAGGTTATGTGATTGGTTTGACACACCATTCACCTTCATCTATTCTATGAATGAAGCCAAGGAAGTGTTTCATCTATTCTGTGGATGAAACCATCCTGCCTAACATGGTTTCCCTGTAGGTTATGTGATTGGTCTGACACACCATTCACTTTTGTCTATTCTACAGACTAAACCATCCTACCTAACCTTAAAAGTTTCCATATGGCTACTAGATACTCTCCTTTTCATCATGATCGGGGCATCCAAAATTTTGTCAATTTCATTTTCTAGCTTTTTAGCTTTGTCGTTTTCTAGCTTTTTAGTTTTACATTTCAAGCTTTAGTTTTTTCTTCTTCTTTGTTTCGTTTTTTTTTTTTTTTTTTTTAGTTTAGAGCTTGCATAAAAAGAAAAATAAAGCTGGGCATAGTTCCCCCATGGTTTAATCTCATTAAAAAATAAACCCACCACTGAGCAGAGTTCCCCCACGGTTCAATCTCGTTAAAAAATGAACCCACCTGGAGTAATTAATCCTTGTGATTTTTGTTTTATCAGCCTTTTGAACCTTGGTTGTGTACCTCTAATCACCTCCATTCTTTTGGCCGATCATATGCTTCCACTTGGTTGTTTACCCTTTTTTGAGGAACAACTTCTTCAAGTGGTCTTGTTAGCCAACCTGTTCCCAGAAACGACCATGTTTTGTGAAGTTCCAACCTTACCTAGAACTAGTTGTTACCCTAGACACCACTCGTTTCTCGAAATCGAGTCTCCTTTAAACCGTTTTCAGACTCATTAAATATGAAAAGATTGTTGAGCACTGGCCTTTCCAACTCGTTAAAGTGATTGGAAATGTCATCCCTCCTGTATATTTTAATCTTTTTTGGACCTGAGGGATTATCCCACAAAAAATATTGAGCGCTTGTCTCTTTCGGCTCATTAAAGTGATCGGAAAAGTCATCCCTTTTGTATTGTTTTATCCTTTTTCGAACTTAAGGATTATTCTACGAAAAAGAATTTCTCGAGTTTTCTTTTCATCCCTTTTCAAAATCTATAAACATGAAAAGGAACGAGTTATGATTGTCATTAAACTCGTTAAAACAATAGCAACAAACTTGTCCACCTAGACAAGAACGAGTTTCATTGTCGCTAGACTCATTAAAACATATCGACAGGTTTTCCTGAAGGGCAGATTATAGAACAAGCATATGTTATCCTCCTTAAGCTTGACAAAAATAAAGAGGTACTGGTCAGCAATGACTGGGGAAAAAGGGAAGAAAACTTGAAAACTTTATGGCAGTAGGTCACTCTTGAACATGACACTTTCACTCCATCACCATTATTGAGTCGGGTTGGGTTATTCTGTTCACCGGTCATATCGCCATTGTCTTTCACACCATCCATATTTTGGGGCTAACACTACCAATCCATCTTAGTGTTGTTGATATGTTCAAGAGAAGTTATTCAGTTGAGAAACCACAATCCAGTTAATGCCTCATCCACTGCAATACCTCCAACCTTCATCTTTTCCTGACCGCCATTCCTGAACCTTATGTCGTCAGATCGTTTTCACCTCCAGAAATCATTTGTTTGTTTCATGTTGTAGATGTGGGATACATCAAGGCCCTCCTATGATGAGTCACTTCTTGTCGACATTAGCTTTTTATCCAAGAAATTGGCTTAGAAACACCCCTTTCAGTGCTTTGAAGCTTGCATGCCTCAATGGCAAGTTTGTCACTTCCGGAGACAGGTTGACATCAATGGCCTTCGACTGAAATATTTTGCGTGGTGTTCGACATCGGATCATAAATTCACACCACGTGAATTGTACTGTAGTACCTTGAGGGTCATTATCATTATCGATGATTCCTCTCGCACCTATTAACAACTCACATTATTGGCTGGTAATCAGGTGATTTCTTTCCATGTTTGACTTCAGAACATCTCTTCACATGGATTGGCTTGTACATTGGGTGAAGATTGAACGAGATTGAAGACCCCAGATCTAGTGTCATCCATCTGGGCTGCAATATATTCAGGGATATAAAGACATCAAATGTACACAAGAAGCTGCATAGATGGTCATTCGAGCCAAGGATGATGACTGTACATCTGAAGAATCATTAGACGACTATCTGATCTATGTACATGAGATGAATTTATAAAGCTGAGCATGGGAATGCCTGCCTTAGCTAGATCATGAAAATTATAATATGATGATGTATTGTATTGTATCTTATACAGGTCACTTTCCAGGTCGAAACCTCGGATCCTCATGATAAAGCATTTCACTCGACATCAATATTTACGACTTCATGCTTTAGGGGGGAATTGTTATAAACATATTTGGGCACTTCAACCCAAATATTATATGTAAATAAACTAAGGCTCTTCAACCCATAAAAGTGTTGTTTCATACCAATATCATGGTCATCTGATTACATCATTACCCAAAAGTTCCACCTAAGAAACCATCCAGAATTGGCCTAAACTGGACCATACTGATTGCTTCATTGTCAGAGTGCAATGCATGCTGACTTCTACACTAGCCAGGTGTGATGCATACTGTTTAGGCCTTTTATAGGGTGTGATGGGTGAGGATGGACAAATGTCTGAGACAAGTTTCTAAGTGGATGCTCATGGAATCTTCTAGAAACTTCTCTTATGTGTTATATACCTAGGGGGATAATATGGGGTACAAAGGGCGGTACCCAAAGGAATAATGTAATAATGGGATGGTCCATAGTAATAAATAAGGTGGTTAACCCGTATCATGTAAAGGACCACAAGTAGGTAGTAATAATGTAATGGGCCCATTGTATTAGATAGATGGTATTGAGGGAACCATGGTATTGACCCATGGTATTATATGTATGAGGCCTATATAGAGGCTAGAGACTCCACATTGAGGGGTGTGAAGGACTATTGTATGAACAGGCATATGGCTTGTGGAGTGTTCTCCTTCCTTAAGGAGTGAATGTATGGTGTTGCCCTACCTTAAGGGTTTGATCAATAAAGTGAAACATTTCTATATTTTATCTTATTGTTTCTAGGTATATTTGTATTCTCATATTTTCTGGGTTTAATCAGATACCACTTGTTATAGCTCCGATACCACTTGTTATAGACATGATCTGAAAATATATGAGAGTACAAATATACCTAGAAACAATAAGATAAAATATAGAAATGATACACTTTATTGATCAAACCCTTAAGGTAGGGAAACACCATACATTCACTCCTTAAGGAAGGAGAACAATCCACAAGCCATATGCTTGTTCATACAATATTCCTTGACACCCCTCAATGTGGAGTCTCTAGCCTCTATATAGGCCTCATACATACAATACCATGGGTCAATACAATGGTTCCCTTAATACCATATATCTAATACCATGGGCCTATTACATTATTACTAACTACTTGTGGTCCCTTACATGATACAGGTTAGCCACCTTATTTATTACTATGTCCCATCCCATTATTACATTATTCCCTTGGGTACTTCCCTTTGTACCCCATATTATCCCCCCTAGGTATATAACATTCCACACCACTTAACATGTTTCATCCCCGAAACATGGGAAGAACACAAATAAGATCTACTCAAAAGAGTAGTCCACTAGTACCATGCACATGTATCTAGCCATCCAAGAGAAAGGTGAACCCTCAATCTCACTAGTGCCTCACTCACTAGAGATGGAAGTTGACCTTGGCATCTCTTCTGTGTTGATGTGTAGTAGATGGATCTTTTCTCCTCTCTATCTGTCATTCAAGGGTTGTTGTCCTTGTGGCTAATTGGTTGCCATCTTGTTGGTTGTTTTCTTGTGGGGTGATGTGGGTGATGATATGTTGAAGTTTTAACTCACGGTGTCTTTTTCTTTAATTCACCCCTTACTGGAGCCTAAATATTATCTGGTGCATGTTGTGGTGCCTGTTGTGGTGCCTTATCTTCCAATATTACTTCAACCACTGAGCCCTCATCTAATGTGTCAGCACCTATAACCTTTTCTGCTTTAGCCTCTGTTTGTGTTTGATTGTCGACCATCAACTGCTCATCATCTGATGTATAAGTGTCATTAGAGATTTTTGCTTCTACCTCCATAGTCTCTGCTTGGGTCTTAATGGAAATATCCTGTAAGGTATTTTTTTTCTTTTTATACCAGAGCTTTAGGAATTTCTTCTACACATTAATATTGATAGTACCCATGGATTCCACCCAAGGATATCTCAAAACAACACCCATGTTATCCATATCTCAAGTATAAAAATCACCATGCAACACATACTTATCCATAGAAAGCTTCAAATCCTTATAAACTTGAACATCCTCATCATCTACTTGTGTGTTTTCAATGTGTTTTGTTGGAACTTGCAATTATTTTGCCACATTAACATTGATAAAATTATGCTTGCAACTAGGATTTACAGACACAACGATCTTCTCCTTCTGAATCAATCCATGAACCTGCAATAAGGAGACACCCGTAGAAAATAACCCCTTACGTGTCTCATTCTCCTTTTTTCCAGCCTGATACCATTTGTCTAAAAGGACTTTTTCAAATTTTGTATTTGAAAGTTTGGTCAACTGCTTGTTGTCAATTGAGAAATACCATTTGGCAACCTCATCTCTGAAATTAATCCACACTGTAGCCTTCCAATTTTTTTCCCATATTGATTTTTTTTTTTATGTATTCTTCAATAGTAGGACCATTATATTTTCCTGTGAAACATAGAACCACCATGAAGAGGGTTTTGAAAAAAAATTCACTTGGCGAAAATTTGAAATTGTCACAATTTAGTCAATATTGCTCAGAATCCCTATTATGACCTATTTTTT
>APFE030428878.1:57006-74611 GCA_000404065.3 Pinus taeda
GCCCATTACATTATTACTAACTACTTGTGGTCCCTTACATGATACGAGTTAACCACCTTATTTATTACTATGGCCCATTCCATTATTACATTATTCTCTTGGGTACCTCCCTTTGTACCCCATATTATCCCCCCTAGGTATATAACATTATGACACTTGTCTCTCTAAATTCACCCAGGGATGAGTAAGAGATCCAAGAAATCTCCAAGTGGAATCAATTGTAACAAGTGGAATGACACTAATCAAAACCCTAGAGACGACTCACACCCTTGCACACATCTATAAATGGATCCCTCATCTAAGAGATCTAGGATGTTGGAATTGTGAATTGAAAGGAAGTGTTGATAGTTGGTGTTTGAGATAAGAGCATTATATTTTTGGTATTATCTTGCTATTTCATGAGGTGAAGAGGGATTGATGCTGGGAGGATGATTGTTGGATCAGACAATTGGGTTGTAATTCTCCCTTCTATTTAATAAAGTTCTTCAAGTTTTCTTCCATATAATTGTGCACTTGTGAATGTTATTATTTGTGAATGCCATTGTATGTTCATTATACATCTGATTCTGTAGTGTTTGTGTTACAATCGATCAAGATGCTTTGATGGTTCTTTGCTACTGTGTTTCTACAAGTACTCTTCAAGTGGGATAAGTACGGAGAGGAGTTGCAAGCTCTGTTAAGGGGGAGAAAGATCGAGCAAAGGATTAAGTGGAAGTTCCAATTTGTTCCTCTCATCCTTCTCTTATATGTTGAGAATAGAAGAAATCATTGAATTACTTTGAATTTATATTTCTAGGGTAGCTACCAAACCTAGAGGGCTAGTCAATCAGAAAGACACTAGTTTTCCTAGAAACATAGGCTTAAGTGATATTAAAAAATGTAAGTAATATCTACCTCCCTTGCATCTCCTAGTTGAACTTGGTCTTGCATATGAAACTTTCTTAAAGTACTTAAGTTTCCATCTCCCTTTGTTGAAACTCATATAGTGTAATAGGAAAAAGAGTAAGTGGCCCATTAATGTAACAATAAAAAATCAGTGTAATTAGGAGGTTATTAGGACATTATTTATTTTTCATGCAAGGAACAATAACAAAGTAGTGTAATTAGGAGGATATTGAAAAGGATCGTTGCATATCTACATCTTATCACACTTTGTATGTTCACTAGCCCACTTGCAAACAAATTACACATCACACACTAAACTTCTATAAGATTTGTATAAGAAAGCATCCAGTTTCCAGACTTTTTGTACTTACCTTGTTTTGGCTTACATATCACACCCTAATAAAAGAAATACCCTTAAAAGAAATGATAACTTGAACCAACTAAATTCCCCACAGGGGCCACAAAATAATTAATAGTTCAGGTTAAGACCATTTGGGGTAGGCATCCCATAAGATTCCATAGTCGTTTTACATATTTGAAACATAGAAATTTACTTTTAGGGTGCTTAAAATCCTTCAATCATCCCACAAAAACGAATAACCGAGCATAATAGAGACCATACTCAGAGGGGGTTTAGCTTAGGTCTAGTGTGTGCGGTAATATTTGGGGCTACCTGGCCCATCTAGTGCCTGGTATTGGTAATTAACTACGAAGAAGCTAAAGTATTGAATGCTCATGTGGGACAAAGGTATTTTAGTGGCCAAAATTAGGGCATCCATCCCTATAGCTAGAGGCATAGTCAACACTAAAGCCTCATATGTTACCTTGGTTTATTCTTCAACTGCTGGAAAGTAGCACTTGTCCTTTCAGGATGTTTCCCCAATATCCATCAGAAAATATATTTGCAAGTCCCATATACTTTGAGAGTGGAAATAATGAATAAATATTTATGGGATCTTTTATCATACAAAAAAACAAATGAAAACCATTTTTTGTTTGATTGATCACATAATGTAAGTTAATGGGAAAGTAATAATTTTATTTTCATTTTGTTTTATGTATGTGATTTTCTTTCTTTGATACTTACCTCCTTCCCTCATCACACCAAGTAACACACACTCTACTCAACACCGTAAGGGACCCCCTGGTTCCTTATTGATCTAGACATTTTCAAAACCTCCCTCCATTACCAGGAGGTGTTACTGGTCTCTCGTTGTTTAGGCATAGAAGGCACCACACACCCACTGTTATAAGATCTTCCTTTATTAGTGCAAATTTGATTGGGAATCCTCCTTGTCAAAGCACCCCATTCACTACTCCTCTGGGAACTCCTCATGCAAGCATCCCATATAACTCCCCTCCTAGGAGTCCATGTTGTTCTCACCAAGGTAACCATTCTCATGAGGGGACCCCTTTAAATACAAATTTTCAAATTTTTTTTGTGATGATGGACAACTTACAAGTCACATTTTTAGCTTCTTTAAATCTCCTTGATTTAAGCAATTTATCCAATGACCTGATTGCGCATGACCAAAATTGCCCACCCACACACACCAATCTCCCTTAGGACATTCCAAAATTTTAAGGGAAATAAGGAGAAGACCCAAGAAATCATTTCATGACCTTTCACATTTAGTGTTCATCTAATTGTATTACAGGCAATACTATTCAATTATGATTGTTTCAATGCACCCTCACAGGGCTCGCAACAAAATGGTACATAGAACAACCTTCTGGGTCACATGGGAACTTTAGTTCCCTAGCCACAACATTCTGTACTTTCTTCCAGCTCCCAGTCCATTAGAACTTAGGCTTGGAACTCATCAATTTCAAACAAACACCTACTACACACATATCACATCACATCCATGAATGGCATAAATGACATAGCTTGTGCAAAGAACATTTCGAAGATAAACACCTCCTCAACCTATTTTTAAGATCCCTCATGTCGGGAATCTCGAAAGATGTGATGAATTTATTCCCACAAAATGAGGAATATTCCATTACCAAACCTCAACAATTAGAGCTCACATACATAATCTAGATACCTCTATCATGTTTTGCTCAATGTCCCCCACCCAAACACTTTTAAAAAAGAGACACTAGGCACATCCAATGTTTCTAATGGATTGATTGGAACCATAGACTGAAACCAACTTGAAAAAACCTTCTAGTGCCATAGATACACTTACAGTGGCCAACCATCTAGTGCTACACCTGTAACACCATCACCACACCACACAGGATATTGCATAGATCAAGTTATGCATATGCAGAATCTTGTTATACAGGTCAACCAATCGTAGCCCAAGTAGGGTGCAGGGTGGCCCATATCCTCCCCCACAGGGAAATAATACCCCACTAGGAATGTGGAAGTAATTCCCCCTTCCTATAACTCATAAGCTAGTTAGGGACAAGGGAATCAATATTTATCTTTCCTGCATCCCAACAGAATAACCCACCAGCACAAGCTAATGTAGGGGTTAATCTAGTGCAACCCTCTCTCGCTCAACAACAACAATCATTTGAACAACTAAACATAGCTAACCAACATAATTCTGCTAAGAAAAAATCAAAGAGCAAGCCAAAGGGAGAGTATGGACAAGGGGCAACAATCAACAACAACCTTCATGGCCTCTAGCTGGGGGAAACCCTAACTAGAATAAAATCTAGGGATATACTAATAAAAACCCATAGAGACAAAATAAGAACTCAAGTCTACAGACTAATCTTGCTTGTGCCATTTGTGGGGAGTATGGACATTACTGCTATCATTTCCCACAACTCCCTGGGTTTACAAGGATGAAATATAGTGGGGCGAAAGGGGAGTGAAACTAACGACCTATAGTAATGAAACATCCCTTCCCCCATAAAGGAGTGGTAAATACCTAGAAGGAACCCCCCAACGACACTATCAAAATCCTCCTAAAGGAAATTCCCAAAGTACCTCAAGTCGTGACATTTTAATGGCATGAGAAGAAGTTCTCGTGCAAACGCACAACCGGGAGTACAAAACTCCACCAGAAACCAACCCTTCCACCTCAACTACCACAACACCTACAACACTTTTGAAAATCCCTCGATCCATCATGGAACCCATCCAAAATATCGTTAAAGGTCCTTTACAATGTGTTGGACAAAACTCAAAGGCTACTCATAGCTATAGAATAGTCGATGACTTAGCTCAAACTCCTTCATCTATGTCAACATTAGAAGTTTTGCAATCATGCCCAACCTGACTGAAAGCCTTACATTCCGCATTAGTAACGATCAATCCTTCCAATTCTCATTTATTGGTATTTTAATTGCATAAATCCACCCCACATCTTCCATCAAGCATTTCTTTTCAAATTCTGGTCTTAATCCAAAATATCACCATCCACCATTGCATAGTCCATGAGGGGGCATCCACATGCATTATGTCCAAAATAGTTTTGAAAAAACTTGGATCTCTTGAACTCAAACAATTTGGCATCACTCTCAGAGCATATGATAGACACCCTTATGTTCTCGTAGGCCTATACCAAGGCATTCCAATACAACTTTACTGTAAAACCAAGCTTATAGACATCAAACTGTTGGATGCACATTTCGATTATAATATCCTTCTTGGACGAAGTTATATGTATGAAATTTTAACAGTAACATCTTCCATGTTTAGGGTAATGATGTTCCCCCATGATGAGACAATTATTACAAATGACCAACTCACTTACTATGAGAAGAAGACATTAACTTCCCTTGATGGTGTGATACCTTTTTTTGGATATTCTCCCGAGTTGACCACAACTTACACTCAATTCAACCCTTGAAAATTTAAAGCATCAACACTCCTTGGGACATACCTAGGAGACCCACCTATGACAAAGGATACTCCTTTTACCACAGGAGTCCCATTGTGCATGATGAGTTCTTGAAACACCCATCAAGATCAAGAACCAACTCTAGGTACCAACAAAAATGTAGCTTTTGATCCTTCATTCTTATAATATTCTATCACCCAAATACCCTTCTTATTACCTCCACCTAGTTTTGACTCACACGAAGTTATTGCAACAATCATGTTTCCCAATATGGGTTTGGAAATACTGGTTTGGTATTTTGTCCCTCAGGCCATGTCGAAAAACTCAGTTATCACATCAACTGGTGTCATTCCTGTAGCCCCTCCTCAGGATAACAACCCACAATGAGAAATGTCTGCATCAACACCAACCGATGCCATAAAAAGGGATAAGAAAAATTACAAGAAGGTTGAAGTTTCAAACACTTCCTCCTCCAGGGTACTTCCACCCTATGCTTTGTGTGAAGTACTTGGGCACCCTACCAATATGTGCCTTGAGTTAGATGAGTTAAAAGTCTTCTGGATGCACCAAAAGTGCCAGTGAACCCTCCTCCACCTATTGGAGAAAATACCACACCCGCATGAAATAAGGCATTGCGAAACAACCATGCATGTGCCATATGTGTGGAATATGAGCACTAATGTACTCATCATTGCCTCGAAATCCCTCAATATCGAGATACTTTAGGTGCTTTTACCCAAGAAAATACCATGACCCCATCACTACCAAACACACCAATGGCAGATGATGGATCTAATTTTTTTTTTACGTCACGAGGGAAGAACCTTAATGCTCATATCCTCATATCCTTGCACTTCTAAAATTTTTTGTCCCCTGCAACAATTACTTCTTCCACACGTGTCAATAATTTTTTGGCTTCCAGAGCTTCCTTTGACATTTACTTGGGTTGCTCCGTATTCTAATGCTTGTGGGTGATCTAATAAATCTTCCTTTAACCTTCTTTCTAGAGTTTCCTCAACTTGAACCTTACAACATTAAGACCCTAGCCCTCCTCCTTCACACGTGTGTGTGTGTGTGTGTGTGTGTGTGTGTGTGTGTGTGAGAGAGAGAGAGAGAGAGAGAGAGAGAGAGAGAAATAACCCAAATCTTCATCATTCATCCTTATTCCTTCTTAACTAGCCTTTTTTTGCTTCTTCTTCACTTAAATGGTGAGAAGATGAGTAAGTGACCATAGGAGGTTGATTTCATTCCTATATTTGGCTTCGAAGGAGGATGATTTTCCCTAATGAGGATGAGTTCTCCGTTTCCAGGCCGACTTGGTCTTGGAGGGTATTTTGACACTTTTAAATACAAAAAGAATTCATTTCACAAGTTACAATGTGCCCGATGGGGTATTTTTGATATGAAAATGACCCTTTTGACTTCTTGATCGTAGGACAAATTCTAAAAGTACTAAATGGATGCTTGACCTCTAAATAAAATACCTTCAGCATGAAATCCATGCTACAAAAATAACTATAATACAAGAATCAAAAGTAGATTTCATATTTATGAAGATCAAACCTAGTTACACATTTCAATAATTCGTGTAGTCAACATCATATTACATGTTCCTCACTAGAAAATGGCCATGGGCCTTCTAACATTTATCAACGTGGACAAAATGAGGAAAGGTATCTAGAGTAGTGAAATGAATTTCCTAGGAAATTCTATGGTCTCTCAAAATAATGTCTTGGGGATTGTGAATACTTAAGAGGTCAATATTAAGGTTTTTAATGTAATTATCATCAAACTCATGGTCAAAATGGATAGTTATAGATGGGTGAATGTGGAAAAGAGAATATTTAATGCTTGTCGAATGGAAATGAAACAAACAAGGGAGAAATACATGGTCTATCAATGGAGGTGGAGACTAAACCCTTGGAGATTAAAGTTACTCAAAACAATAGATTTCATTGCCAAAACATAATATAATACACTGTCATTACTGAAAGAAGGAAAAAAGTATAACCATAAAAATTGGAAAATATTTATGTAGCATTAACGATAGCTAAATCATTTGATTCATATAGTAGTCATTGCTTCTTATATGCATTTATAGAGGAATTTTTTGAGTTTATATGAAGTTGTAAATCTTGTATGCCAACCTATTAAATCATCAATGCTAAGTAGATGTATTATTAGAAGACTATATTAAATAGGAGAATCATTGAAGCCTCCAACAAGAAGAACTTCCCTATAACATAAAATTTGGTCATCTTGGGTGTTATAGGCCATTTTGTCACATCTAGTCAATATGCCTACAAACTAGATCAATCAACATCAGTGAACACCTTGTCATCACAAAGACCTAAGCATGACTCTCCCAAATCCCTATGTTTTAGGTCTAATTGCCTCAAATTAGTGCTTTTAAGGCCTAGCACACCCTGTCCCTTTAGGGACCTACGTTTAGTAGCAAGTTGCTTAGTTTTGCACCAATGTTGATGAACAACAGGTTGTCCCTTGTTGGGGTAAGTTGATTCTAGAAATTTAGGAAAATTAAAAAGAATCCCGAAGCTTCCTGTTACATAGAATTTTGTCACTGGCTTTGTACTCCCTGTTCTATGATCCTGGTGGACCTCTACAATGAACCCTACATGATTTGCCTTCATGAAGAAACTCCCATTATGTCCCTATTCATGAGCAGAACAATCCCCTTTTGCACCATTTCCCACAAATCTTATGTTTTTCCCAGTTTACAAGACTGATGCTAATGACCTTTATCCTTCTCATGCTAATATCCAAGAATTAACACTGTCCCTAGCATTGACTGAAGCGACTAAGCTTTGTTTCAGTTACGCCAATCCCCTTTTGGAAAGTTCTTTTAATAAGGAGCCAAAGCTTCCAGCTCTAGAAGCTTCGTAATGGAAGTCTCGTAAATGGTTGAGCTGAATGGAGTTGAAGATGTTAGTTTGGGCTCCTTTCCCCTATAAGTGTAAAAATACCTCAAGATATAAGACCTTATACCATGAGAAGAGGAACCATCTCCCATCCATTCATGCTATATAAACCTCAATTTTTCCCAAGCACAAGCTAGGGTTAATGTTGGTGTGCTAGTGCTAATTAAGTTTGGAGTAAACAACAAGCTAGTCATAGTTGTAGCTCTCTAGTTGTGTGTGAGGGAGAGGTGTTAATTTGGTTTAGTGTGAAACCTAAAGGGAAGAGCCTTAAAACTATCATTGTTGAGGTGATCATGGAATGTTAATGGAAGTGTGTGGGAACCTGGTTTTGTCAGAAGAGAACAACAATGTCAACACAATGGTTGTAATCTCTTCTTGATTTAATATATATGAAACTATCGATTGATTTACTACATAATGTGTCACCTCACAGGTTTATGTCTTAATGTTTCTTGACTTGTTAAGTAGGTTGAATTACAATTTGTCTATTATCATAGTTGTTTCTTGTTGTTTACTTTTTTCAGGTGTTCCAAGAAGGAAATTGGAGATAGCTAGAGTGACCAAGCAAGGTCATCACCAAATGGGATAAGTGTACTAAGAGGTTGGCCCTCTTAATTGGTTCTAACCTAACAAAATCTTCCATAGAATGTATCAGTTGTGGCTAGACCCATTATCGGGCTAGAGTAATGGTTTTTGTCTGCACTCATAATTTTAGTTCACCACAAATTGACGACTCCACTGGGGAATAAATCCTTCTGTTTGTTTGCTTGGAATTCCATGGTTTTGTGTGAAATTTTCTAGTTTCACCATTTCCCTTTAGTTTTCTTTGTTTTCCTTTGCTTACTGGTCTAGGTTTGAAATTCATACTAGTAAGTTTGCTCCCAACTTTTGATTTTTTTTTTTCTTAGCATCCTTGCTCAACATGCTTAATTTGCTGACAGTCACGCGATCAGTGCAATATGCTCAGAAACAGTCACACCGACCCCCTTTTGGTGCTTCTTGTCAGCTAGGCAATAGTGTTGATGCCTATAAGTGAAGATTAGGGTTTTCCCCAAATCTTGGCTAGTGTGTTTAGTTCTCATTATTTCAACCCTATAAGCTTCTTAGACTGTTTTCTCCCTAACTAGAAAGCTTCTTTTCATTTGGTTTGTTTGCTTGTTGATTTGTCATATTTTTGCTTGATTTCTTGGGTCATTAGATTGTTAGTGGCACTAGGGCATCTAGATTGTCATCCATTGAGCTGATTGTGAACTGATTGAGTCAAGTTGTTGGTGCATTTACTCCTTGCATTTCATTTATGGTCCTTCTATGACTTTGAAATCCATTACACAAGTTTGAAAAGTTTTTGTTTGCTCATCTAAACGTTTCTTTTCTGGCATGGATCACATTCCTTGTCTTTTTTTTGGTAAAGTCATCGTGTCATTAGTTTGAAAGAGATTCTCTTTTCATGTTTTTCATTTGCTTGAGAATTGATTGTCTAGGAAACTTTTTCATTGAAGTGTTTTATGAGAAATTCATTTTTTCATTTCATGAAAAGTATAAAATTGTAGTTTGCGGCATCAGTATGTAATGGTAGTTAGCATCATTGAAGACTAGGATTGCTTTGGAATTTGAAAAGAAAAATAATTCTCTTTGTTTTTGAAAGGACTGTTAGAAATACTTGTTAGGAAATTAGGAATTGGAATGTATTTTTCATTAGTTTATTTTCTTGAAAAGTGAAGTAGTGAAAAATCATTTTTCTTTCAGTTGCTTGGTTGTTTGCATTTGATTGTGTTTCTTACCCTCTCTAGTGTAGATAATTCATCGAATTGAAAGGGTCTTGTCTCATTTAGCCACATTTAGGGTTTTTCAAGTCCATCGCTAAGGCCTAAAAACTGAGACATAACTCCAGATAAACTTTAAAATGAACTCAATTAACCTAAGGTACATTTGAAACCTAACGATAAAATATAGAAGGTCTAGGCTAGAGATGTGTTCCAGCATCTTTAATCCTAGCAACTGTCGTTAGCTTTGTCACTAGACACTGCTAGTACATTTTTTTCTCCCTGTACCATTAAGTATATAACAATAGACCCCTCTAGGCTATAATCCTTTATCCATAGGAAGCCAAGTCAGACGCCTTGCAAACATGATATACTGAACACAACATTCGGGGAGATTTCCTACCCATACTTCTCGGTTCACTAGGAGGTATTATGTAGTTCATGGTTGCCTAGTAATCCTTTTTACCTAAATCATCTAGAGTAGTCATTTGATCTTTTTGACTCATTAAACTTAAAATATCATTTGAGTGCATGTCCTTTCAAGCTTGTTTTCAATCGAAAGTGATAGTGTCATCTTTGTTTCTTTCTCAACTCTTAAAACATGAATGAGCACTAGTCTATTTATTCATCTTAAAAAATTGATTACCCACAATCTTATAACATCCTGTTAGTCTTTTCTAGACGAAATTGTGAGTTTTTCCTAAAAAAAAAAATTAAAGCCTTGAAGTTTATCTCTCTCTTTTCCCGTTAACTAAGACAAGGTCATCGTGGCTAAACCATCTGGTTCACCTACTTCCTCTTCCTCTCCTCCATCTGAAAGATTGTCTGAGGAGCCTTTTCCTGAATTACCAGAGTCACTGAGGACCAAGGTTTTGAACTCGGTATCGTTAAGAGATTTCAAGTTTTGTCATATTGTCCTCCGCCTACTTCAGATACTGGGTCACCTGCTGATTTTGGCCTGGAATCTCTAGACAATCCCATCCAAACTCTTGAGAGTTCATCGACTACTGATGGTCAGCTTGGACTGGTTATATATCCTCTGAATCCTTTGTTCAACCTTGTTATGATATCATCGCAATGTTTGTACAGTCTGTACGATCAGCCGAGTGTTCCTCTGGAACTATCCCCCCATACCTCTTCGGTCATTCGCCATAATTTCTTCCTAGTTATGGAACCTGAAGGCGATGCTCTAGTTGCCTCTCCAAATGAGTCAAAATTTTCTGCTCCACACATTGTTGAGGAGGAAGAACATCCATTTCCTCCTGAAGGTTTCCCACATACAGGGAGCATTCCCATTAGTGTGTATCGGGAATTACTGCCTAATTATGTGTCTTTGGCACAATTGGTTTCAGCTACACCTAGTGCCTCATCACATTACCATAACCTTGTTTGGGCGTTTGACACCATGCCTACTACAGGTCCGTTCATTGTGAACCCAACCTCCAACCAGGCCATTACCTCAGTCCCAGTGCAACCCACCATTCTGAACCCTATTTTATCATTCGTCCCAGTTACCCGTTCAGTTCAACCGGTAGTCTCGAAGAATGTTACTGTCATTTATTCAATCCCTCCAGTAAGCGGCCAAGTTGTGCCACCGCCTAGGGGGTAGAATATTAGTGTTTCTATGGTGTTAGGCACCACCAATGTGACTAGCTCACAGGCTCACATGATTGGTATGAACCATCTTTCTTCTAGCATTATTCAAAACCCTGCTGGCCCTGTTAGATCAAGCAATATCTAGTACCAACAGGTTCAAAATCCTGTTGGTCCATCTGGGTCAAGAAATTTCCAGTATTAGCAGCCTTATAAGGCTCAAGTTCAGTACCAAATTTCTTATGTTCCATATGGTTCTCAAGGGATGGTCAGTCCGCCTTATGTCCTTTAGTCTGAGCAGTACATTCAGCTTGGCTCATCCACTTTTCAGGGTGGCTATGGCTAGATTCTGTTTGGAAATTTACTGAGAAATGTTCAAGTACCCTTGCAACAGTAAGGACAACCTCTATAGCAACAAGGGAAACCTTTGTTGCAACATGGGCCATTTGCCCAACAGTAAGGGCAGATGATACGTCAACAAGGTCAACTGCAACAACTGCAGCGCAACCCTCGCAACAGTTGCAGTAAACCATGCAGCAGCAGATGCAATATGCTCTGCAAATCTCCTAGCCGATGTCTTTGTAGGGCTAGCCTCTACAACCTCAGGGACACATTTTGCAGCTGAAAGTTCAACGCTTTCAGAAGCAGAGCCAACCTGGGTAGCAAGAACCCTTATATATGTATCAATAGGGTCAACCCTTGCAACAACAAGGCTAGGGTCATGTCCTACAACAACAGGCCCAAAATCCTAATGTCCTAGATCAACAGGTAAAAAATCCTTTTTCCTAAGTGCAGCAGGTATAGAATCCCTATGTCCAAGGGAAACAAACGTATAATCCTTATGTCCAAGAAAAATAGGTCCAAAATCCTCTTATTTAGGGGCAACAAGTTCAAAATCCATATGTTCAGGGACAACAGGTATAATATCCATATGTCTAAGGTTAATAGGCCCAACAACCTCTTAACGGGCATGTTTCTTATCAACAACCTATGACCAGACAGTTCCAAGGTGTTCAAGGTCAAAATCCTCCCTATGGCCAAGGTAACCCACGATGGGGGTAGAATCAAATGCCATATGGTCAAAATCCCCCACTATGGGGCCAAAATCCTTACCAGTAGGGATGGGCTCCTCCAATTGGACCCACTTATCGACCTCCAATGCCTTTTAATACTCAATTGTCATTCTTGGCCATAGTAGAGTTTCCAGATGTGTCTTGCCTTATGAATGATCTAATTCTTCATTCGCCATACTGGCCTCTAGTTCCGTCAAAGATCCCAAGCGATTGCCCTAAGTTCGATGGAAAATAAAAAGAAGATCCTCAAGCCCATGTGATGAAATATCACCTCTAATGCTCTTCGAATTCTTATGTTGATGATTCTATTGGTATCTATCTTTTCCAATGAACCCTCACATGTGCTGCAGCCAAGTGGTACATTGAGCTTCCTCGAAGTACTTATCATGACTTCAACTCTTTAGCCATGGCCTTTCTCACACATTTCCAGTTGTCAGTTTGCTATGAAACTGGAACTTATTTTATCACATCACTTAAGAAAGATACTGTGACACACATATCCAATCACATCTATGAATGGAGATGTAGACGTCACTTGATCAAATTCAAGATTGTTAATCATTTGCTCACCGAATGGTTTATAGAAGAAAAAGCCATTGCTCATGTCCAACACTTAGATCTTGTTTGTTCTCAGTTTGGAACTTTATATGAGTTATTACCTAATGCTACGCAGCCATCATTCAATCCCACGACATTGAAGTCACAGACTACACCTCTTGTTGATGGAGTAATTGGTTCAATGTCCTAGACCCTTGCTAAATCTTCTTCAAATAGAAGTCAGCCTCAAACATGGCTTCCAATAGTTCCTCCAGAATCCACCTGGCCCTGGTAAAACCTTAGAGGTCCGCACTATCCATTCTACCACAGTGGACAAATCCTTGAAAGTTAAGAAGAAAGGCAAAAGCAAGGGTAAAGCTGATGCCCCAAAATAGGGTCCTCCTAAGTCGTTTGCTGGTGATTTTTCACAACGGAAGCCTAAGTATCTATGCCTCATTTGCGAGGAGGATCAATATACCAAGGATTGTCCCTAACAGTTAGAAGTTAGTCACTTGATCAAAAGGACCCTAGCTATCCTAAAAGAGTCGTTTATGTCTCAGCAGAATCAAATGGTAGACCAACCTCAATCATTTGTGTCCTCAAGATCTCAAGTGTTCATGATGAGTACGCATATTAATGTGGCTACTAGATAAAAAGATTACCAAACTCCTATTCCAATAGTTGGGAAAGAGAAAGAGGCCACCCGTTCTTCTTCTGCCTTGAGTTCTGACCCTCTTCATATTGAGCGCCCTAACCTAGATTCCACTATTCGGCCACCCTCTTAAGGCGTGCTAAGGAAATCCTCATACAATCCCAATGCTCGAGCTTCTCAACTCTTTAATATTATTGAGGACTTGGCTTAGGTTCCATTAGATATGTCGACATTGGAGGTGCTCCAAAGCTGTCCAACTCAGTGGGAATGTTTGTTGTCATCTATTGGGGATATTGATGCTACCGACTACAATTTGACATGTTCTGATCTAGAGAACCACGTTCTGCATCTACCTCATTAGTTTTCCTTTCTCATCAGGTAATCATCAATGAGAAAACCATCCATAGGTCTGTCATCGATGAAGGTGATTCTACCTACATCATATCGATTGCCTGCTAGATGGTCATTGGTTCCCCTACTTCGAACCAATCCCTGAACACTTTGGAAGCTTTCGATGAGCATGATTCGTTACCCTTCAGTGTCTTACCTAACCTTGCCATTACTTTGGAGGGAAAGACCGTACAAGTTGAGGTAGAGATTGTTGATGCTAAACTCAATTATAATCTTCTACTTGGATAGAGCTAGACCCATGCCATGCATGTTGTAATCTCCTCCCTATTTCGTGTGATTCATTTTCATCATAAAGGGAAGATCATCACTGTAGACCAGCTATCCTTCTTTGGCTCTTCCTCCTCAGATGGCAATGTTCCGTATATCAAGCACACTGGTGCTCCATATGAGAGTGTGGGGGCAGGTATTTTTAAAGATTCTGCCTTGATGGGAATTTTTCTACTCCCACCTCCTCATGTTGCCTCTGTTAACATGATCTCGATCAAATATGATCCTTGGGTCATACCTTCACTAGATCTCATTGATATCTGGGGTGAGGTTATGCCACTTAGTCCTGTCGAAATCAATTACGTGGAGATTGTTTCGGCCTCAAGTTTAGTATCCTCTGATTCTCCGGTTTCGAAGACTTCTCCCGATATGTATTCTCAATCCCCATGGATTGGTGCTTCATCTGGATCCCTTAGCCGAGACTCTTCTTCCTAACGAAAGTATCATGGAAGTAATGTCTCTAGAGGAACCACCTTGGAATGATACTCATCATCGCTCTTCATTCCTACCTAGCCCAACAATCATGTCTATGTGTTTTGAGCAGTTCTCTTTTCAGCTACCTATTGACATGTGATCCAGGTGGATGTTGGTGGCCACCCACCAACCCCACTTGGACCCCCACAACTGTCTCTTTTAGTTTTTTCAGCTTTCACAATTGCAACACAATTTACTATTTTTAGCATTTTTTCGGGTCCTGAACTTCTGGAGCCATTTTGAGGCCCTAAATGACGTTTTTTGGGAAATCTAGGGGCAACATGGGTCCATGGACCCATGTTGACCTTCCCAAAGTGGTAGTGCTCAGATAGATCTTTCTAAAGAGCTATTGTACGTGTCAAACAGAGATCGTATTCCAAAGTAATGACCCCGGGAAATTGATGTGCCAATTAACCCAAATGGGGCCCACAATTTGCTGTTTCATCTTCTAGGGTTAGGTTTTTGGATGTTAAGGGTTTTGCATTGTTTCTCAACAATAAATAGGCCTTCGAACCTCATTGTAACACAGTTTAGAGGCATGTAGTCACCACATCTCTTCTCAGAGATAAGCTACCATCGCCCTAGCTAGTTTATTTTCATTTTTATTTGTAAGCACATTTCAGTTTTTTATATTAATGAAATGAAGTATTATTTCCACTACATCTTTGTGTATATGGTTATCTCTGTAATTTATTGCGTTCCTGTTTAAATCCAGATCAGTGGTATCAGAGTGGTTTGCTTTTTCTCTATTTCTCTTTGCATGTCCCCAATGAGGTCAGGATATAAGGAGTTAGGGCTTGAACTAGTCAAACCTTTGCAAGACCAAGCTCATAAATCCCAATGGCCTCCCATGGAGGATGAAAAGAAAGATGAGGGGGCAGGAGATCCTATCAAAATCTTACTCGAAGAAGCCCTCAAGTGGCAAAGCAATGCGATGATGGATAGCTTCGCTCAGATCCTTCAACAGCTACCCAGAGGTGATGCATCAACTTCCAATAGCTACTTTGGAAACACCGCATCATTTAAGGTACAAGTTAATTTTGAAATCCCCATATCCGAGGGTCAGATAGACATAGATGCCATAGATAAATGGTTAAATATACTAGAAGGGTATTTTTCTGTTCATGAATTTTCGAGTCAAGAAAAGATTGTTTTCGCTCTTCTCAAAGCAGCCCCCCACGTTAAGGACTGGTGGGAAACCTTTTGCGAGTAGAAGAATGAAAGTATAGGCTCACTATTTTCAGCTGCACCCACTTGGGATTCATTCTAGGATACTGTCAAGGAGCAGTACTACCCTGTCAAAAGCTATGAGGACAAATACATAAAGTGGACCACGCTGCGGCAGGGAAGGGACCAAGATGTGCTAGAGTTCACAGACAATTTTCATACCCTTCATACACAGTTGGATATCAAAGATTCTGATCTACATCTAGTACTCAAATATCACGGCTACCTACACAGATACATCCAAGAAGAGATGGAGTTACTGAACATCTCCTGGCTCAGCACGACGTACCGATACACTGTCAAAATTGAGCAAAAGTTCAAACAGAAGAAGCGAGACTTTGGATCTGCAAATTTGAAGCCCAAAGGACAAATCCAAGGTGAGGTGACCCAAGGAAACCTATTGAAGCCACAAGAAAAGAACAACACCATGAAGCTGAAGAAGGACACAGGAAAGTGGTGTGAGTTCCACAAGAGTCCCACTCATAACATAAGTGAGTGTCAAACCAAGCAGTCGCTGGTGGCCAAGTTGAAGGCTTCCGAATCAGATGCATGTTCCAACCCTGAGCCAGAACTCGACAAGGGGAATGGCAAAGGGAAATAGATCATTGATGCGGATCCCAGTGCCACTATTGCCACCACCAAGATCCAGAAAAATGAGCCCAAAAATCCAGAGGAAGGGGAACGTCTTTTCCACTCACAGATGTGGGTGAAGGGTTCGCCACTGTAATTCATTGTCAACAGTGGTAGCCAAAAGAACCTCGTTTCAGTAGAGGTCGTGAAGTGGTTGGGCCTACCGATTACACCACACCTGCAGTGATACAGTATCGGGTGGCTTCACGAAGGACAAGATCTCAAATTTTTCTAGCAGTTCCACCTTCCCTACAACATCAAGCCCTTCAAAGATGAGGTATTGTGTGATGTTACACCTCTAGATGTTTTTGACGTACTATTAGGCCAGCCATACTTGTGGAGGCAACATGCTATGTATGAGTCAAGGCCTCACACTGTTATTATTACTTTGGGTGATTCATTATATAGGATACTGGAGGTAGCCTCTCCTACCGCCACCTCTTTTATCACTACCAAGAAAGACAACAAGCTCATCTCCCAGACTAGGAAATTCATTTTCTATCTGGTTCGCTCCCAAAGTAAGGGGAAGATCTTCGCTACATCCATAACCCCTACGAATGGTTCCTCCCTGCAGCAACAACAAAGGAATACGGTCATGATAGAACACAGGAAAAACTTCTCCTCACCCACAGGGGTACCACACAAGCCTCAAGTGGGCAACAAAGTCTGGTTGCATCTGCAGAAAGAACACCTTACAAGAGCCCATTAGAAGCTCCGACCACGCTAATAGGGTCCTTACACCATTACCAAGGCTATGGGAAACAATTCTTGGGAGCACAATATTCCTCCATTCCTTCACCTGCACCAAGTGTTCAATGTGTACGACCCTCGACCATGCTTCCAACCATTACTAGACACATCCGAGATTGCAGAATAGCTCACCAGGGACCAAGTTCAGCAGATGGAGGAACTCAATGAAATGGGAACCATTGCTTCCTAAGGGGGGAGGAGTGATCCAGGTGGATGTTGGTGGCCACCCACCAACCCCACTTGGACCCCCAGAACTATCTCTTTTAGTTTTTCAGCTTCTACAATTGTAGCACAATTTACTATTTTTAGCAATTTTTCGGGTCCTGATCTTCTGGAGCCATTTTGAGGCCCTAAACGATGTTTTTTGGGAAATCTAGGGGCAACATGGGTCCATGGATGAATTTTTCCCTTCCCAAAGTGGTAGTGCTTGGATAGATATTTCTAACTAGCTATTGTACGCATCAAACGAAGATCGCATGCCAAAGTTACGACCCTGGGAAGTTGATGTACCAATTTACCCAAATGGGACCCACAATTTGGCATTTCATCTTCTAGGGTTAGGTTTTGGGATGTTAAGGGTTTTCCATTGTTTCTCAAC
>APFE030428884.1:0-10546 GCA_000404065.3 Pinus taeda
GTGTTTTTCATGAAAATAATGCAGAGCAAATCAAATATTATCTTCACCAAACGACCACTCAAACCACGCTCACGGCTTCAGTGATTTTGGATTCGATTGTTAATTATTCGTAGTTTGGCCCTTGTCTTATCAGTTCATTCAATCAATAAATCGGAGTGGTGTCTTGAAAGAAAAGAGGGAGGATGAGTGCAGTGAACATAACCAATGTGACTGTGTTGGACAATCCTGCTGCGTTTCTCAACCCATTTCAGTTTGAGATTTCATACGAGTGTCTGGTTCCTCTAAAAGACAGTATGATTGATTATTTCTTTCATTCATTCCCATTTATCTTTAATGCATTCTTGCGCTTATTGGCAATTGCGATGTGTAGAGAAAAATTAATGAACTCGGCGTTTGATGTTTCTTAGAATTCTCGAATGACGAAGCAGCCACATTTTTTTGTTTCTTGGGAAGTGGGTTCAGGGTAAAAACCTCAATTCATTCTAACATTCGGAAATTAGAGAGTTTATTGGATGTATAGATGTATATTAACAACAAATTAATGCATTTTTCCTTATTAAAATAGATAAAAGGGCTACAGGTTCTTGGCCCAAGCTGAACAAGGAGACTTGGGTAGCAAGAACTGAAGAGATAATTTGAAAAAACAAATATTTCCTTATCTCTTATTTGAATTAGGTTTCTCTCAGACTCTAGCTATGAGAAATGTGGTTCGAAAGTGGAATCATGGTGCAAGAAACTCCTTGTTTTTCCAATTTTGCTAGAGTTCCGTTATCTGTTGCCCAGCTGTAGGATTTTGAATTTGAGTGCAGTTAACAATCTCTTCTTCGTCGTTTAATGGGCATGAATCAACTGATTTTGAATTTAACAAGGCCGAGTGATCACCTATTTTGAAGATCGCAAATTTCCTCTTGATACTTATCTTTTTGGATAAGCTTCCTTCAAGTGGTCCTGCCTCTAAACAGCGCCTTCTTGGAGGTTGCATTTTCATGGTATAACTTCTTATCCCACGAAAGATTGACAATGTAGAATCATCTTGTTTGGAAGGCCTTTGATAATGTCAAGCTCAACATAAATTTTGGTATAAGTGAAAATTCCCTTCTTTTCACTCAGATCAAACTTCATGATTTTACCCAAAGTATTGATGATTTCTTGGAATGTTCCCTTTTCCCACGGTAAAAGGGGAGGTTTGCAATCTTTTCCAAACTGAGCTCAGGGATGGATTGAATATATTGAACTATGGTTTTTAAAAGATGTCAACTCTTCCCCCAAACCATGGTTCATTCATGATCTTTCTACAATCTTCACAATTATAAAAATAAACAATAAAGCAACCTTCAGAACAAAAACTGATTGTGTAGGTACGAATGAAATTTTTAACCATAGCACATTGATTATATATCAAAATATTTTTCTTTAGTCATTGATCTCTTTTGGAGGATTTCAGAGAATGAGGGTGGAATTAGATTTCTCCACAAAAGTTGCGTAGTTGTGAGGCCTTTCTTTTCAAAGCGGGACCTCTAGATTGATTAAACACATCCTCAAAGGAGCATGAGTTCAAATGAGGAGCATATTTTCCATTTTTGGAAGCTCTACCACACTGAAGAAAGGAGAACTCGAGGGAGACAATAGGGTGTCCTTTTGTAGATATGGTCTAGAGCCACAGACGTAGAGGTAGTGCATATATTTAAAGCTGAGGAATTTTTGCAATGACCAAAAATAAAAAAAAAATAAAAAATCTCACTGATCTATAAAATTGCCACGAGCCAAAACCTCAATAGTCCAAAAGGTGGGAGAATGGGTGCAGGTTGTTGTCTCATCTGAAGTAGTTATGCTATGCCTCGACCCAACGAGTTGTGGGGTGTGACAAACCCTATTCTTATATATGTAAGCAATCAAACACCTCTTATGGAAGTGTAAAGATTTGCTATATTTACAGTTTCTTTTGTCTTCAATAACCATGTTGCAATATACTAAAATAGAAATATCATATTGAAAATTTGAAGTTTAAAATTTAGCTTAGTAGGTAAAAAATTGGGGTAGTTGAGGCATTTTCTTCATCTGAAGCATTTCCTCCCGTGTTTCCATTATGTTGCTCGGGGCAGTGTTGTTGGTTGTCCTGAATTTTTGTTGTCCTCACCACATGTGCCCTCTTTGTACAAGGCTGAAGTTGTTTGGCTCGCTCTCTATACAAGGCTGAAGTTGTTTGGCTCGCTCGCCCTTGAGTAACACTACCCATGCTTGGTGCAATGGTCAGTTGAAATGCCTCGCAATTCTTCCTGTAGAAAATTTTGGGGATGGATACCAGAGCATCGTAGCATTACCGTAGTGGTCATACTGGAGGGTTTTCAATAACTTGAACATTCGTTATAGAAAACACCTTAATAGCCTATTTCAATTGCCAACTCTTCTCATGGTGGCATTTACGTTGGTTCTCCTCCAAAATAAGGTGTGGGTCCTTATCTTCCTTAGAATACATTGAAATATCTGGTCCATGACCTCGGAGAAACCTAGTAAAGCCTTTCAGGGACAAATAAAGCTGGTGCATATTTTTATATTAAAGGGATGGGCAGTCGGAGGATTGTTATCCATGTATACAAATTTTAGTTTGAATCCAAGCGAAAAGCTTCAATCAAATTATTTGTGATATATTATAGAAACTTAAAATAAATAAAAATCTTATAAACACATGGCTTTAGGAAGAAGGGTTGTTTTTTCATGATAGAAAAACTTGCTTTAAGCTTTACAGAATACATTAAGGCACTTTTTGTTTGAACTATCCGTCTATCTAGTTATATGTGTATGTCTTTATGCATACAAATTATGATCCATCACAAAAAAGCTTTAGGTCGATGGCATCAATGGTCCCATGCACATTGTACATCAATTTTGTTTCTCTTTGGGAGTATCTTCTTAAGTGTCATTGATCACAGTGTAATATTTTATTAGTGTACTCTTCAAAACAGCAAAGAGAGGAAGATTTGGCTAACAGTGCTTTTTGTTAACAATGCTATATAAAACAAAAAAATCTATGATTACATGAGACTCTTTAGCGAAATAAGGGTAGAGTTGCCTGCAGGAAACCAGTGCCTAAACATCCTAAAGAGGAGAAGAGGCAGAGGAGCATAGGCAAGGGACAGAGTTAGCCTAGGCATGGATACCTTTACCATACCTTATTTGATGATGAATTATTAGCATAATCGATAACTCTAGGATTGCAAATCATAATGCTTTTATGATGCAAATTATTGCAGCTAGGAGAGGCCATATAAGGTTCATCGTAGATCCCATTTTGGCAATCCAATGAGAGATAGCTGACCATAAGAAATGGATGTCGATTCAGTTTTATAGGTCTACGTAGATGGCATGTAGCAACTAGAAATTTAACCTAGAAACAAATATGCGGTGATGTTGATTCCCATCTCATCTGAAAGAATGTCTGATTAACATGACATTGGCATGAAGATGAAAAGAAAAATAGACTCAAGAAGGTGGGAGGCATGAGAAATCAAATGGTTGGTGCCACAATTTCAATGAAACTAGTTTTAATTAATTAAAACAAATTTATTGATGTCTTGAATAATTGAAAGATTAATCTAAGCGTACCTTGACCTAATTCTGTACAGGAAATTGCTAAACCTAGAGGGAAGCCATTGTGCATCGGGGTGCAGCTTCTTTGGGTTATAAGCACCTCCCACGTCCAAATGAAGTGGATTTTATTAAATATTTACTTTTGCCTATAGAGGGATGGACAAGTTCCTCAACTTGGTGACCAGTAATGGGAGGGTGTAGTTCTTATCATCTTGTCCTTCTCCCAATTATTTATTGACATTAGTGGTTTGATGAAGTTCAACTTGATCATAGTGCTCTAGTTCTTTCTACTTTCCCAATGATAAAATGCGGTTTTCTCAGGCAATAAATTTACTTTTACACAATAATTACATTCATCTCTTCTTAAAATCATTTGGGTATGATAAAAAAAGCATAGAAATCTAGTTTCCCAATGTGTTCAATTCTGTTTCTTTTTTTACTATACTACAATACATTTTTTTCCTTTTTTTGGAGAGGGTTGCTCCTAATTGCAGACCACAGATTCAACAGTTCCGGGTTTCTCCAATACTAAGCAAATAAACTACAAATTTACTCACTGTCCCTTTGATTCTGAAGTCTAAAATCTTAGGATGCAGCTGTAATACTGTTAGAACGAAAATATTTCAATCTCAGGACTTCGTAGAACTTTGATAACCAACACAAGGTTTACAATAACATTGATATGTAACACTGAGAGATGTTTTCTGAGGTTTCTAGTGATCTTATTAAAGAGAAATGGTGCTATGAATTTGCAAGTGAGCGTGTATAAAATCAAAGGTGTCATGAACTCATTGAATCTAGTGATTCAAGAGAATTTGTGCTTAAAATCACATCGAATTCAATATAAAATCAAAAGCATCATGGAATCACATGGAATTCAATATAAAATCAAAACCATCATGAACATGTGGAATCAGTTCAGATGAGTTTGGGTTTGGAATTAATTAAAAGAGCCATAGTGATGTTGAATCATTTCTTCAATAATTCAGTATAAAATCAAAAGCATCATGAACATATGGAATCGATTCTGATGAGTCTGGGTTTGGAATGAATTAAAAGAGCTAGATTTGGTATTAATTAAAAGATCCATAGTGATGTTGAATCATTTCTTCAAGCCCCCGCTTCTCAGAGTTCACGATTTCCACATCTCCTTTTACACAAGTCCCTGCTCTGTAGGAGCAACAAGTTCCTGCCCTATAGCAACTGTAGTTTTTGCCCCGTAGGGGGAACAAGTCCCTTCTTGAAAATTTATTTGATTGTGCTAATTTATTTGATTATGCATGACTTAGCTAGGGATATAGGGTTTATGCATGTCAATTAAATGTACAAAAAAAAAAAAAAAAAATACCAATGTATTTATAACAATCTTAAAAAAAAAAAAAAAAAACATATTTTTCTCATATGTTACTTGTTCGATGTCACCTTACAAACTTTGCTTGAATTTTTTCAATACGACGAGAGATGAGAGACACCGTGTAATGACCAAAAGTCGTATAAGCAACGGAAATATTTAAATACTCTGTAGACAAAGACATCCATCATATGATAGTAATTGTAAAGTGCATATTGTATAAGAATTGATGTAGGATGATTAAAAATGAGAATGAGGGTCCTGTATATATAGTCAGATAAATACCCTTTCACGAACATGCATATTTCTAAGACGTGTCTTTTCATAATTAACTAACTAATTATTAGTTAATTTACTTATTATTTATTATTATTTTTATATTATTATGATTATTATTTATTATCTATTTTTATTTATTTTTACATTATTTATATTCATAACATTGTCTTCCCCTTCAAAAAGTTTTTTCCTCAAAGCTTATTGATGAAAAGAATTGAACTCTTTTTATGTTACAAATGTCTTCTATTTGATCTTTTTTCTGCTACGAATGTCTTCTTGTTTCAGAACAGTCATCTTTGTCGATACAAGTTGATATGATCATTGGAGTGATATATTAAATTGTCATACTGAGAACGGATCGGACCATCCTAGATTGATCTTCTGTGGAATCAACTTTTGTGAAGAATCGTTATTGTGGGACTGGATTTTGCAAACTTCAGTATCCCTGGAAACATAAACTTATCGTTTATTTTTTGAGTGATATTGGTACGTAGATTGATGGGAGAGTCTACTCTTGTGATTCGGATGTCAGTACATAGGTCTTTTGGTTAGACTTCCCCTTATCATGTTAGTGGTTGATTCCTGATTTTCTTCAAGCGCTTTTGTTGTTGATTTTGCAACTGAATCATCACTTGGAATGTTCTTCATTTGAACAGAAACCTCTGAGTTAGTTTTTAGTTCAGTAGGATTTGGATTTGTCTGAACTATGAGATTAGTAGAATCGATGTTTGTTTCTTCAACTTGGACCGCTACACCTGGAAATTTCGATGCTTCCTTTGTGACAAGTTTTCGGAACTTATTCGTCAATGATTTCTTATCGTCCTTAAGTTTTTTAATCTGTTTGAACAGATTTTGGTTATGATTTTTGAGACATAAGCATTCCTCATTTTCTGAGTCAACTTTATTTTGGCCTTCAAGCTTCTCGTCTTTTAAACACTTGATTTGTTCTAATAATTTTTTCTTAGGGTCTTTTAAGCATAAATTCTCCTCTTCTTTCTTTGATAGACTTTCGTTGAATTTATCGTCAAAAATTTATTTTTCTTATTCTAACTTGTGCTTCTTAGTTTTACATTTTTTGCCTTGTGCAAGAAATTTCTCATTATGGTTCCTTAGATGCAAAATTCCTTCGTTGCATTCTATTGATTTTGCATGAAATTGCTTTGTGAGATTTTTATATTTCTTCTCTGAGCTTTCGCTCTTTTGTTGAAGTTTTGTGATTTTTTCTTTTAATTATTTAATTTACATCTAGGCACCATATTGATATTTTTATAAAGTAAACAATCTTCGACATTTGGGACAATGTATTGTGCGATTTTTATAAAATGATAAATATTAATCTTCTGCTCCACAAAAATGGACATTTGATCTAAAACGTAGAGTTATGTATGGATTCCATAATTTTTCTGTTCATCTTCGAATTAGACTCTATCTTTCTTCTTTAAAATAAGTGTCATTTTGTTTGATAAACTTGAACACCTTTATAAATTCCCTTAACTTTTATTTTCCTCAATTATATATTTTTTCCCACTTTAAAATAAGTTAATATAACTCCACTATTTAAATAAACTGCATCTTATATTTATTATAATGCTTTTAAAAAATATTCTTCCTTTGTTATAACTTATTATCTTTATGTCTCTTTATAGTTCTACATATAACCCTTTATATACTTTAATATATGGATCTTTTAAGTAACCTTCTATAATAATACCCACTTTGTACTTACATATATTTTCAATAATTTTATGACTTGAAATACCCTTTATAATATAAAACTTCTTTTTACATATCTTTTATTTGTAATTTTTTTTCTTTTTTGAAAGTTACAACCCTAGTAAAACGTGGCTATTCACCTCTTTGGAGTATAATATAAAATATATGTCCACTTATGTGTCTTTGACTTGATTAATTTTCTCTGGGTAAAAAATAAAACTTATCATCCACATATAGAGTTTTTGTATTCTTTTTGTTTTTCTTTTACTTTGAAAATACCATGGGCAATTACCATGGGTTGCTAAAACCATGGGCTTGTAAACTACTTAATGAATAATCAAAATAATATTATATACTCTTCATTCTCTTACGTATAGTTTTAAAGATATTTGGAAATATTCTCTCTTAACTTTATCGTGCACTTTTTATCAATAATGTAGAACATTTATATATATATATGAATGTTCTCCTTCAAAATTTACATCGAACTACTTTTTTTTTAATCTTTATATACCTTCTTTTTTTTTCTTTTTTTCTTTGACTATCTTATTTTTTTCTCCATTTTTTTTTTGTTTAATGGCCAAAACCCTGATTGACTAAACTAGCAAAATAGAGAAACTCCAACTTTGTGTAGCGAAATGTTTCAATTGTGACAACAACAAGGTTGACGAAGGATTAATGGCCAAAGGCTAGATCACAGTGGTTTTCTTTAGCAGTTAAGTGTCTAGAGGATCGAGCACCTCTGATACCAATGTAACGACCAAAAGTCATATACGCAGTGGAAATATTTACAATACTTCGTAAACAAAGACATCTATCATATGATAGTAATTGTAAATTGAATATTCTATAAGAATTGATATAGGATGATTACAAATGAGAATAAGAGTCTTGTATATATAGCTAGGTAAGTACCATTTCACGAACAAGCATGTCTCTAAGACATGCTTTTTCATAATTAACTAACTAATCATTAGTTAATTTACTTATTATTTATTATTATTTTTATATTATTATGATTATTATTTATTATCTATTTTTATTTATTTTTACATAATTTATGTTCATAACAGACCCTAGTTTGTAACCTTTCATTTTCATTAGCAATTTTATTATATGTCATGTTGGCGTAGTAACATGTAATGACATGGAACCTCCATGTCCTATTTAAATTTATATGCCCCAACTAACCATACCTACTCGACTTTGAAATTTCTCATTTCTCACTTTCTCCTTGTCATGGCAATGAGACAGCAGCAGCATCGAGAGCCCTTTTCAGTGTGGGTTTGTGTGATTCCATGTACGAAAGGAATGGATCAAAAAGTAAAGCAAAGCAAGAGAATCCAACAAGATTTTCACACAGAAAGAGAATATAGGTAGTTGCTAACATACGGTATTGAATGTAGTTCTCAACATTTAAACGTAATACTTCTACAAAGCAAAACAAACGTTCTCAATCTGCCCATAAAATTACTTTTAATCACCAGTGTCGGTGATTAGATATGAATCAAAATTTAATGAATGTAAATCACTGCTAAAACGGAATTTGAGTTTCACGACTACCACTTACTTTAAGAAGAACTAAATGTAACGATATCAAACCAATGAAACTAACAATTTTGTTATTACAAGTACACAGAGAATATTAACTAATGGAATCCAGATAAATAGGAAATGTACTAATTGTTGTAAGGATATGAAGATTGCTCTTAAAAATAATAAATATAATAGCGATATAGGAACAGGGGGCTTCAGGCGCAGAGAGATAACCCTACCATACATCTATTCCTTCTTCATCTCAAGCGAAATGAGTGACCAAGTTATACGGGGACAGTGTCATCTCGCCTGCACCAGAAACACAACACCGCCTCCTATACTCCAGGATGATCTGATTTACTCATTGTTTCTCTAGATATATCACACAAATAGATTTATAGATATCTACTTGTATGTTTTTGAATGGGGTGTCTCTACATATTTATAAGCAAAAAAATTAACTTGATTTGATTTTTCTATTGACTATAGATTATTCTTCTAGATTAAGGATGTAGTCAATGTGACTAGAGAGATTCATTTTAATCATACTCATATTATATACTTTTCAATGACTGAACAACCTAATCGCATCTTGGTAGGGTACGATTGGACCATGCATGTTGATAATTAATTAATTTGATTGGATGTTTTGCCTCACTGATCAATGCTTCTAGACGACAGTCTTTCATCACACAAATATCCCTTGATGGCATATACGTTGAAAAGAAACTTGGAATGAGGCCAATAACAATATCCATCTCCCCACGGGAATAGAATTGAGTTGTAAAAAGTCCCAACTAACATATGTAGAATTCAACCACCATGTACTTGTTACTAGGTCTCTACTTGTATTACACATTGAACATAGTTATTTTAATTCATTCGAATTGATGTTTTGGAGTTGTGGAATAGCTAATATGATAATTTAATTTTCAAGGTTGAGATAAATGGCTTCAGAATAGGAGAAAGCAAGAAAACCTTTTGGCTAGAGGGGAGATAGGAGAATGTCTATGATAGCTTACAATCTAGAAAATGGACAGCACATGTTGCTAATGATGCCAAGACAGAGTCTACCTCTTCTGCATTGGGTAGTCTCAAGAAAGGAACCTTGTCATCTCTCAAAGGCCTCCAAGATAATTTTGAGAATGGCAAGGAAGTAATTCCACTACCTAGGTTTAGTATTTTGTTTCTTTCACCTTGCGGAAATTAAATGATTTGCATTGTTGTTTCATGGACTGTCAATAGGGAGGCAAATCAAAGAGGAAGAGGAATTGTTTAATTGTTCATGCAATTGTTTCATAGGCACCTAGAATTAGCTATGATAAGAATCCATAGAGTGTTCCCTTGCGAGCTTGAGTGAAGATGGCTCAGCTTAGTTGTGAAAAGAACAATTGTTTTCTCAGGCAATGAAGTAAATTGGATTCACCTTTATGACAGTGTGAATACTAGTATTATTTCAGTGATTTCTGAGGCATTTCCATTCACATTTTATGATAAATAAGTGTCTTTCAACTATTTGAATCATGGTAAAAGAACTACCTTGACTGCTTTAAGGGAAATCCACTACTCAAATAGATTTGGTTAGCCCTCCCTAGATACGATTGTTGGAAGATATGTTTGACATGAAATAGGGCTAATTATTGAAAGGAGTTCAGATTTTCCACAGTATTCATATTTTATGGTCGACGTTTCGAGTCTGAACCTAGACTCATCATCAGGACAAATTGTGAGGAGAAAAAAGGAAAAAGATAGGTATAAATATGAAACAGTTAGATGAAAGGCTAGCCGACTCATGTTTGTTAATTATATTAATATTTTATTTTCAGTTTTTCATTGTTTATTAATTTGTTATTCTAATTTTTATTAATAATAATTTTGATATTTTGTTCATATTATTGTAAAAGATCAATATTAAATTATTGTTTATGCTTTTTATTAGTTTTATTGTTATTTGCTACTAATGTTATTCATAATTGTTTACTTTATTTATATTATTGTGTATGTTATTTGTTTATTGTATATTTTATTAATTTATATTCTAATTGTTAATATTAATGTCTACTCTTATAATGATTTCTA
>APFE030428884.1:10566-51663 GCA_000404065.3 Pinus taeda
ATTATTTTTATTTTTATTTATTATTGCTCCTATCTATACTTATAATTCTTATCTATTATTATTGATATTTTATTTTTATTCTTATTCCTTGTTGTTTTTGTTATCCTTATTACTATATTAACCCTAATTGAACTTCTCAACTAACATTAATATTTATGTTATCATTGTTTTTTATTATTAATACTTTAACTATATAACTCTTATTATTATTATACTGTTGTGTTATTGTTTGGCATTATTTTATTGTTAGTTAATAAATTTAAATGCTTATTATTATTATTAATTATATTATAATAATTATGCTTATTTATCATAGATATTCTACTAGCCTAGGACTCAAAAGAGCAGCAGAGTTAGTTTTATTCAGATAGCTGGACCAGAGTTACTCACCTTGTTATTGAGATTGTTTGCGAGGGTTAGCAAGGGGTTCCAATTTTTGCTGATTTCCATGCCACCATCCCTATTAAGGTTCTTAGGATGTTTAATGATTTCAATAGCTTCTCTAACTTTACGTTTAAACTGGTGTTCTACATTGGCAATGACTTTGGTGTCTTCCAGGCAAATGTGGTGATTAGTTTTACCTACATGCTCAGCTAGGGCTGAGGATCGTTCCGGATGTCAGCACTATGCTCTTTTAGTCTAATCTTAACTGATCTACCAGTTTCTCCAATGTATTGGTCCCCACAAGAACAATTTATGATATATACTCCTTTTTGCTGAAGTTGATCTTGGTTGTCCTTAACAGATCTCATTCTTTGTTTAATGGTAGATAAGGGTTTGAAAGCTGTCTTTATATTTTTCTTATTGAGGATTTTTGCTATCTTGTCAGTGACTCCTTAGATGTAGGGAAGGTAGGCATTAGAGGTAGGGGTGTCTTTTGTCTTGTTTTTATTATTATCAGATTTTGCTTTTTGAATGGCTTTGTATATGCTTTTATTGTTGTACCCTAGGTTGGCAAAAGTTCTTTTAAGGTAAGCAATTTCTTCATCAGTATGGTTTATGTCCGATATTCTGTAAGCTCTAGTGAAGAGGGTTTGTAGCACCCCCATTTTTTGGGCAGGGTGGTGATGAGAATCGGCATGAAGGTAGTTATCAGTATGGGCATTCTTTCTGAAAACTTTGTGACCTATGGAACCGTCCTTCCCTCTTATGAGGAGAATGTCCAGGAATGGAATACAATTATTTTCTTCTACTTCCATTGTGAATTTGATGTCTTCGGACAAGCTATTGAGATGGTCTAGAAACTTGTTTAGCTCATTCCCCCCATGAGGCCAATTGACGCTGGTGTCGTCTACAAACTTGACCCAAGATTTGCGTTTTAATGGATATGAATCCAGCGCCTTCTTCTCGAATTTCTCCATGAAAAGGTTTGCCACGATAGGTGAGAGAGGAGATCCCATAGCGACACCTGAAGTTTGTTCAAATATTTCACCTTGGAAGGAGAAGAAGGTGGAGCGAAGACAGATTTCGGCTA
Source organism: Pinus taeda (assembly GCA_000404065.3). Lineage (NCBI taxonomy): Eukaryota > Viridiplantae > Streptophyta > Pinopsida > Pinales > Pinaceae > Pinus > Pinus taeda. Next base: position 12,041 of record APFE030428884.1, read on the forward strand.
GCTTTGCGGTCTGGGGATCTGCTACCTCTTTAACTACCTGAATGGCTTCATCTAGGGGGATTTTGGTGAAGAGCTGGACAATGTCAAAACTAACGATTTTATCTTCGGGTTCTAGCTTGGTGTTTTCAATGTATTTAACAAACTGATTGGAGTCTTTGATGTAAGAGCTAGTCTTGCCCACTAGCGGGGAAAGAATGCTAGCTACGTACTTAGCTAATTCTTAATAATAAGGGCTAATTAATAATTCTTAATCCCAACCTTTAATCATCGCAGAACATGCCAAAGTGCTATTGGCATAGCATGTTCAATCAAGGAAGTCCAAGCCATCAAGGTCAAAAGTCTTAGCCTTTAATCATCGTAGAACATGCCAAATTGCTATTGGCATAGCATATCCAATCAAGGAAGTCCAATCCATCAAGGTCAAAAGTCCTCAATTCTTTTGAAAAAAAGATGGTTTTTGTAGTTCAATCTCCAGTCATTGCATAATCGTTATTGGTTAGTCCTCCCTAAATATGATTGTTGTAAGATTTTCTTGGCATAAAATAAGGCTATTTAATAATCCTTAATCCTGGCCTTTAATTATCGTAGAGCATGCCAAATTGTTATTGGCAAAGCATATCTAGTCAAGGAATTTCGTGCCTTCAAGGCCAAAAGTCTTGGATTCTTTTGAAAAAAGAAGGTTTTTGTAGGTCAATATCTAGCCATTTGTTAAAGGCTCCTTTCCACATAAGAAAAGCCAACAACTCTACTTTTTCAAGGAATAAATTTAACCGTAGTTGTAATCACAAGAAGTATATGTACTATGCTTTGACGAGGCATCCAAAAAAAATTCGAGCATAATAGGTGCATGGGGGCATTGTTTCACCCCAAAGTACAAATCAAATTAATGTTTTCTTGGAGTTTGGGCACATATTCTAATAGACAAGTGGAGCTTGATGCATTATTCAAATGGATTGACCTTGTTAGAAGTATGGATCATCCTTTGGGACTCTAATAACAACATCCAGCATGTGTATCTAGGCACTGCTCCTAAGGATCCAAACCTCCAGTCCATCTATTGAAGAATTTGAATTGGCTTGATCTGAAACTCTAGTCCATCTATTGAAGAATTTGAACTGCCCTAGCCTTTATCTAAGAGGTGTGCTCCTTCCATGTCTTAAGCATTTATAATTGGCTTACATACTTCTTTGCATGTCAAGCAGAAAGTCAAACTTATGCAACCTTGCAACTGAATGACCGCACCTTATTCCATCCAACCCCATAGCAAGTTTTGTCATGACAAATGATTTATTATTGGACATCGCTTGTGTTAGAGTTGGTTTTTCCAACACTTCATTTCCCTATGAGCTAAGTATGGTGAGTTGTAGCTCACATAAAGATTTGTATTTACCCAATTTTCATAATTATCCTAGGATTCTTCCATTGTTATATAATAGAGGCTTTCTATATACATTAACAATGGTTGCTTTCTATATACATTAACACAATAAGAGTATTTCAATACTCTTACATGGTATCATAGAGGGCGATACCTGTTCTACTGAATTCTTTTTTGAGTTTTTTTAATGATCTGAATAGGGTTTTAGTTTTAGTGTATTCTCCAAAAAAAAATTATTACAAATATGTTTAAGTGATAATGGTTTTGATCTAATATGAATTATCGTTGTTGTGATAAGTTCGTAGTTTTTAGAGAGACAAATCGAGGTTTTGTTCATATTATCGTTGTTGTGATAAGTTCGTAGTTTTTAGAGAGACAAATCGAGGTTTTGTTTCAGATCGCGGGTGATGAGAATCTTGGACAAGCGTCAATAACACATATTGCACACCGCTTTTTACTATAATGGCGGTGTCTTTTCCGGTGGCGTTGAGATCCTGCAGCGCCCTTCATTAATTGTGAGGTCGTCAAATTTGGCAGTGAATCTAAGAATCACTCTGGAAAATCAAACCCATTAAATTCTAGAGAGAGGATCATCGTATTTCCGCACCAAAGACTCCAGATCGGTTATGCACTCCTCCAAAACTGTCACGCCCTGGACACCTTTCTGGCAGCAAGCAACAGTCTGGTGGCCAAGGCCACCAAATTCTCAGCCGACAGTCAAAGGCGTGGAAACGACGACTCTCTCGGCCTGCAGATTTGTTGAGCACTCATGAGGTCGTAAGGGGCTTCAATTTGGCCACTCTTTCATTATCTCTTTGAATGGTTTCAATTGGAGTATTTAACTCATCACCGTGGGCAATGTGTTGCCCCTCAAATCTATTCTCCGTGGAGAAAATCTGTAACCCTGCGCAGTGGAAGCTTTGAGCATCCTGAAGCAAAGCACACACCCACAAGCGTCTCAAGGTTCAACCAAACAATGTTTTGCTAACATCACTTTCCTTGCATTCTCAGCCGACAGTCAAAGGCGTGGAAACGACGACTCTCTCGGCCTGCAGATTTGTTGAGCACTCATGAGGTCGTAAGGGGCTTCAATTTGGCCACTCTTTCATTATCTCTTTGAATGGTTTCAATTGGAGTATTTAACTCATCACCGTGGGCAATGTGTTGCCCCTCAAATCTATTCTCCGTGGAGAAAATCTGTAACCCTGCGCAGTGGAAGCTTTGAGCATCCTGAAGCAAAGCACACACCCACAAGCGTCTCAAGGTTCAACCAAACAATGTTTTGCTAACATCACTTTCCTTGCAAGGATACCTTCTCCATACACAAGGAATCATCGTGTTGGGTATATTGGTATTACGCTTCTTCAACCTAAATTTTGTCTTGGTTTTAACTCTTTTCTGGCATATATTGTGCACAACCTCTTCTCCAACATCTATTGGACCAGTCTAGTATGTGATTTCGTCCTCTGTGAATCTACAATGAAGATTCAAATCACAACACTAAGTTTGGAAGGTGCTGTAATTCTGTCTCATGAATTCGGTGCAACACGTTTGTATGAAGTTCTGGCCATTTTTTAATTTGCCCACATATTTTTTTTAAGAGAAAGGTCGTATCATAAAACAAGGCACTTTATAAAAATCTTTTCTTTTGGATTTCATAAAAGGGGAAGTGGATTGAAAAGTGAGAAAAAATTTAATTCACCCACATAAAGAAAACAAAGAAAAGGAAATTATTTTAACGTTTATAACATTAAAAATAGCTTATGGAACAGATTGTTTCTTCATTTGGTTTATGTATTCGACCCTTTTTTTGCGAAACCTCACAATAATAACTCTCAGTTTCTCGACAAACCCTTAGCTAAATAGATTATCCCAAAAGCTAGCTACCAAAATATCTACATAACTTTCCCTAGTGTCTTTGAAAACTTCACATTCTAAAATGTAGTGTTTTTTATTTCCACTTTTCCAGAAGAACAAGAAATACATACTCTTTCATCCCACACTTCTTTTGGCCTTTTCTAGCATCATGTTTCAACAGAGTTGATGAAAATTAGTGTTTCACTGAGCAATAAGAATTTTCGCTCTCCAAAAAATATTGGCCTCTATGTACGCTTTTTGTTGATGATTATGAGTGGAATTAAACACTTCTATGTAGTATTTTTCCCCCTAACTCCTTATCCCAAGTACACTTATGGAACTTATCTATAACAAAAGTTTTTTTCTTTTTATTGTTTATGGGACACGTGTTCAAGCAATACCCCCATTTACTAAACCATTTGTTATTTCGTCGCATCCAAGTCTTTTCTTTTGCACAATATGTCATTAAAGACAACCTTAGGCTATCTACCCTCTTCCATTTGCTCAAATTTTTTTAAATACCTTATTACTCGCATCATAGCAATTGCTTCAATAGGAACAACCCTTGTTTCACTTAATAGTATAGTATAAGGAACTGCACTTTTAATTTTGAATTTGTTTGTAATCAAACACTTCTGAATTTTCTCAATTTGTTTCCATTGCATGTCGGATGTCCTGCTGGCCCACAGTTCACAATCATAGAGAATCACCGGAATCACTAGAAGCCCAAAAAGAGTTTGAGTGGTTTCCCAGTCCCATAACTCTATCTCTCTACACCTATTTTGAAAAGCATAAAATGCTTTCCAACCCCCCAAAGTTCTTTTCTTTCTACAGCCTTCTTAACTTAAATTTTTGTTGAATTCAATTCCGAAGTATTTGTAATCCGCAACTTCTTCCAAAATGTGGTCTTCAAAATAGAACTTATGTTGGTTATGTTTTCTATTTTTAGAGAACCATTACTTTTGTTTTTCTAATATTAACTTGCATCCCCACCCTTCTACAAAAATGTTCAAGGGATAATAAGTGTTCTTACAAACCAAGAGCAGATTTAGCAATCAAAATAAGGTCATCTGCATACAAAAAAAATCTTATAACAAACTTGTCAAAATGGATACCATCACCCCCTCGCGAATTTAACCACTCCTCAAGCTTGTCGATATATAAACCAAAAAGGGTAGGAGACAATGGGAAACCTTGCTTAACCCCGATATCGCTTCTAAAACTTTTAGAATGTCTGTTGAAGTCCTAATTTTGACTTTGACCTTTTCATACATCCTATGCACAACTGCTCTCAAATGTTTAGGAAACCCAAGTTCCTCCATTATGTGCCAAAGCTTATCCCTAGGAACTATGTCAAACGCTTTTCTGAAATCAACAAAGCAACAACAACAAAAATTCATTTTCTTCCAAACTTTTTCAACGATGTGCCTTCAAGTTATGCAATGATCATCTGTGGAATGTCTAAGTCTAAAACCTGCTTTCCCTTTAGCACGCTTATCTCTTTCTTCTTCCCACTTGCTGATTTTATTTTCTAGCATGCTTCTAAATAACTAAGCAAACAAAGGGTTTATTGATGTCACCACTCTTGAAAAGAGGTATTGCCAAACTAGTTGTCCAATCTGTGGGGAACCCTTGTTGTATGATTTTATCGAAAAATTTTGTAATGTGAGGTGAAAGAATCTTTGAACCCCACTTTGGATACTTTGCTTGGAGTTTAGATAAGTACTTTGCTTTTCCAACACCCAACTTCTTGATACCCATCTCTACCTCTTGCACCGTGAAGAGTTCAGTATTAGTGTTGACTAAGGGGGGAGGGTCAACATTGGGATCTTGCTCATAGAGTTGTCTTGCATAGTCAAACCACTTAGAAGTTGTATCATTATTTTTAGTTTACATCTTTCTCAGTTGGAGCTCCTTCCAAAATAATTTGGGATTATTTTTCCAAAGGAAGATTAGTTCTTCCCTCCTTGAAACCATGAAATCGACATTTTTCTTTCATAATATTTGTTTGTAAGCTTTGAGCTTCATGTTATCCTTGTTTGACTATTTCCACATTCTCCTTTCCTTTTTGCATTCCTTGTCAAACCAAGCATTAACTCGAAAGCAATTTGATTCAGACTTCTTAATTTTCGCCCTTTTGCACTCTATAAGTGCGCTTTGAATTAAATGTATTAATTCGTGGCTATGAAGGCCGTGAATTGGGATTTTCTCCTTCTCGAAGATACTCTCTAGCGTCATTTTGAAGGTATTGCAATTTTCTAGAGTCAAAAGAATTCTGCCCTTTGGGAGATTTTGTTGAACACACTTTGTTTTTTACTCTAAAAGTTTTTTTCAGTCCAAGAGAAACTTAAATAAATTGGCTTGTGATCTGATTTTAAATCTCAATGTTGATCTCCAATCAAAACTTCCTTCATTTTCTCACTCAAACCATGATAGCACATTACATAATCTACTACATTTGCTCTATTGTAAGTATTGCAAGTGAAATTACCGGACTTTGTCCATCTAGTCAAGCCATTACAAATGACTAAATCAAAAGCCCCGCATAAAGTAAGCAATTGTTCACCAAAGATATTGCAACCCTTGTCCTTTGAAATTCTTCCCACTGATGATTACTCTATTTTGTAAGCCAAATAGGGTCGCAATCTTCTTTACAACAAAGAATGCTAGCTTGCTCACTTGCAATCCTAGCATTGAAATCACCCACTATAAACACTTCACCTAGCTGAGAATATGTTGCAATATATGTTTTTAAGGATGCAAAAGGATATTTGTGGTCAAGCGTTGTACTTTTGTATATTTTTGAAACTTGCGGCACAAAATACCATACTGCAATTCTAATATGATTTCCATTTTCTGATATTTTAAACCAAATGAATTGTTTATTTGAGTCTTCTTTTTCTAACTGAATGAAATGGCCTTCTTTTTCCCTCACTAATACCATGATACCCACATGTTGTTTGTCATTCCCTGCTGCCTTGTTCCACACTGTCATCTTCCACTGTCCCTCAAACAAAGGTGTCTTGCACCCTTCATGCTTATGTGTTTCTATGAGGCAAATTATGTCTCTATCTTCCGGAATAGTCCTTAACCCAGGTCCTCATCTCCATGGGTAACCTCTGCAATTCCAACAAACTAATCTCAAAGAAACTTGGGTATGACTTGATTGCTATTTATTTTGACATGCAAGACTCACAGTTGAGTCTTTGTCCTTGCTTTACCATACTGACCTTGCTTCATAGTTTCTTGTTGAAGAGTTTGTTGCTTCTTCTTTATTACCATCTTGTTCTATTTTGGAAAGAGGTCCAAATCGCGCCATCACAACTTTACCTTTATAAATCCATGCCCTCTTTCCTTCATCTCTTGTTGCCCTAATCTTTGACATTTCCTCTCTCTTTTCCTCCTGTTGTCTTACAGTTAAATATTCTTCTAGAAAAAAGTGAGAACCCCTCAAGAGATGCTTCTTGCTTAGAATGATATATTTATCATGCAAATTAGACTTGATGACTTTTATGGGCCTTGCTTTCTCGCAGTTAAACTTACCCACCCTCCATGCTTGGATATTTTTCCTTGACATAGCAACTTGTCTTTCAAGAAGTCCCTTGCAAGGTCAAAAGTACATTCATTTTTCCCATAGTCTTTCACCCTTTTAATAATTATGTTTGCTACTCTATTTGTCTTTCCTTGATTTCTCTATCTTGCATGTTGTCAACTTGAATGTTTGTTTCTCCTTCCCTATTAGCAGAATTGCTAATAACTTGAGCCCAAATTTTGGAAACTTCTGTGGAATCTCCTTTCCTTTTTTCTCCAGCTTTCTCTTCATGGTTGTTTATTTGGGCAACCACTTTCCCTCTATCCTGAGATTGTTCCACATTCACCACCTTCATACTATCCACTACATATTTCTTTATGTTTGGCACATCCGCCTTCATGCAATGTCATTCTTTCTTCCCTATCAGAAGAGCTTCTTGTAGCAATGTCACTTGTTCTTTCAAGACTTTATTGCTTTCTGCGAAAGCCTTGTTTTCAGTTGTTATTATATTAATTTTATGATCTCTTTCTTGCTCTTTAGCTTCTAAAACCTCCAACTTATGTTTTGCATTTAACAATTCTTTCACATAAAAGATCACATGACCAAGTGAGTGGTGTGGTGTATAAATCCTAAATGGAGAAAAGTGTATATTTAAAAATGGAGAAAGGGACTTAATTAAAGTTTTTATTATTATTATTATTATTATTTCAAAAAGGGAGAGAAAACCTACTAAAAAGTAGAAAGGCGCCTTTTAAAAGAGGAACTAATTAATTTCCCCACTAGATTATTTTATGAAGAACCATGTGCATCATTAGTTTTCAATGGAAGAAAAAGTCATATTTTGATTAAAAAAAGTTTCTTTTGAAGGTTTTTAAGTTTCTTCAAAAAAGAATTGGGCTAAAGGTTTTAAGGAGATATTAATCCCTAAAATTTTCAAATTGTGATGTTTTTTTAGGAAAATGACCATATAACTATTTGGTTGATGTATTTGGTGGTTATAAAAAACCTTCTTGTTGGCTAGTCATCCATTTTTAGGTGAATTCTTTTATTTGCCTTGTAATTAGAAGCTTCAAGCTATTGTTGGCATCATCAATCCTCTTTTGTAGCAATTTTTACTTTGCCAGCTTGAGCTTTTCAAGATGGGTAAAAGATTGCAAGAGCTTCGTGAGAAGAAAGCAGTGGATGAACTTCATAAGAGGTTCTTTAATTGCAGTTTGTGGTAGCCATCTTGCAAGCAGAAAATGCAACACTTACAAATAGGTTGCAAACCTCAGTAGTTGAGAAAATCCAAAAAGTTGACCATTTGGAATCAACCATGGAAAAATACTTCCAAATGCGTGCAAATGAATTTCAAGAGAAGATTGATCTCCTTGATGACTTGCAAGAGGAATTTGAATCTTTTTCCAACTCAAATTTGAAGAAGCAGCTAAAAGAGCAAAACAATCAACATGTTAAGGAGATTGATTGTTTAAAAGAAACAATGTTGGAGCAATATCAACTTTTGAGGCAAGATTATGATTCCTTATCTCAATAGCTAATTGAGAAGGATGAGGTTATTCAACAACAAGAGTCTAAGCAGGAATTTGAATTGGAAGTTAGTCGTCTTTAGAAATTTGAAATGAAAACACTTTGATGTTGAGCTATCAAGCTCTCCTTCTTCCACACTTGATGATGTTGAATGCCAGAACCCTAATGTCGACGATCATGAATCATCACATGCCTTTGTCACACCCAGTTTTGAAAACCATACTATTGGTATTAGATCTCTGAGTAAAATGGGATATATCAGAGGACTTGGGAAGAATGGACAGGGAATTGTTGCTCCTATTAACCCTATAGTGCAAACATCAAGAGCAAGTCTGGGATATGATCTTGCTACTGCCTCATCAGCTACATCCAATTGTGAGGTGCTTCAAGATGAAAATGTTGTGGCACCCAAGTTTGAGTCTGCAGAAACAAAGACTAAGGCATCTTCACATCCTCATCAAAGGAAATCATTCAGGCCCCAACGTTCTTGGTTATTTACTAGTCCCGCATTCAAATCATTACAAAAGAGATGTGAAAGAATGAATCATAAACCAGTGCCAACCATCAGGATCGACTATGGATGGATTGATGGATGGTCATGGCGTCATCTAAACCAATGCTTGAAGGCCTCATATCGTCATGTTAGATCAGTGGTTCGTTGTTGATTGCCACTGTTCCCTTAATTGTGCTTCAGGGGGAGGGGGGAATTTGCTGACAATGAAGATTGTTGATTTGTATGCCTTCCGCAGTTGTGTTTTTGGTGGGTCAATTAGATGGTGACAAATATTGTTGTCATTTCCTTGTTGATAATGGTCATCTTTTGTGTTTGATCAGTGTGATGGTGAAAGTGTTTAGACAACTTCAAGAGTGTTGTTGTACGACATTTGCTATACTTACAGGCCTCATTGTTTGTTTGTAGGTTGATGGTGTTGCTGTTGTTTAAAGCCTTTGTCCTAGTTCTTTACCGACCCCTATTTTTTCTTAAGCTTTTTGGGAGAAGTTGACAGTGTTTGCCACCCTTGTGCCTCTGCAACAATCCTACTCCAGAGATTGGCCGACCTCATTGAGGTATCATGGCTCTCATCTTCAGAGTTTTGGTACTTCAGCGTTCTATACTTCTTTGATTGGAGCGGGCCTTTCTTTTCATTCAATGGATCGTTATGGAATCTACACTTTCAGCTCCATGATAATTTGAGCATTAGCATCTTCCTCTCTTTTGGGGAGGAGTCTTTTTCCTACGGGTTTTTCTCTCTTTCTCTGCTTATGAGAGTTTGTACATGGGTACCTAATTAGGCCTTGTTGTTGGGACCCATTCTTTGTTTTTTCTTTAATTACTCCCTAAGTTTTGCTTAAGGGGGGCATTAAAGTTGGTTTTTTCAACGCTTAATTTACTTATCAGCTAAGTATATTGAGTTGTAAACTCACATAGGGACTTGTATTTACCCAATTGTCGTAGTTATCCTTATCCAGCACTAGGCTTCCTCCATTGTTATATAATAAAGGCTTTCTATGAACATTAACACAATATTATGAGTATTTCAATACTCTTACACCCTGGGCACTTTGACAATCACCTCGTGAATTTGATCGGCAGAAGGAATGGTGGCTCTCCTTAAGATGATTATCATAAGAAGTATTAGTTTTCCTACCTCACTAGTCTGGCAGATATGGTAAAGTATGAAGGTGTTAATGGTTAGTCGCGGGAGTTGTTAATGGCTTGGATCTTAGGGCCACTTCACGTGAGGCCTTCCATTGCTATGGAATCATTTTCTACAAGCGGTTATTGAGTGTGAAGTGACGGGTCTTCTTGCCATTATATTGTTGACAAGCATGGCTTGCCAACAGACTCTGAGTTGGCAGAAGGAGGCATGCCTTCTGCTCAAGAGGTGTCTGAACTGCAACACAATTTTAATGTCTCCAAATACGTTTTGCCCAAATGGTGACGCAACTATCCTCCACTACAGAAATTTTAATTGAACTAGGCCAATTGTTTATATGGATGATGAATCAGTAGCCTTCAAAATCGATTGGAATTTTTTACAGCAACCTAGCATTAATGAAATTCAGTGTCCTCCCCATCAGTGTATTTGGATCACCCCTCCAAAATTCAGCCTCCTCCCGCATCAGTAGATCTTTTTGCTCCTCCAAAATTTAGTTTAATATTCTAGGATTTTGTCCTCTTTTTGGTTACGGTATACCAAGACGTGTTAAACAACTATTTCTAATACATATTTATATGCAAAAAAATGGCAATAACATAATTTTTTTTTAACAAGCATGCATCTTATTCTTAGATTTATATATTAATAAATATTGTTTTTTGTTTTTGCATGTCATTCTACTAAAACTTAGTAGACACTTGATGAAGATTCGTTGGAACAAGTTTGTAGACATTTACACTTGCAATTTAATAAGTACACAATATACATGCTACCATTTATAATTGCATTGACATAATAAACATCGCCATGTGTACATTATCTCAAAAACATAAATTGGCATTTATCTCAGAAAAGATTCTCATATGTGATTGGACAATGTTTGATAGTTTACAACTTTTATTGCATTGTCCATATAGATCAATAGAATTAAGAAAAGGAATAGTGAAGTATTTTGGAAAATGTTTAAGGGAAAAAGATAAGGAAGCAATTATGTCTTATCAACATGAACTCCATGAAGAATCATTAACAAAAAATGCACAACATCAGATCACGATTTGTATTTAGCAAAAATGTTTCAATCAACTTCAATTAATATACCTCTAGAATCTCGAGGAATATGGGGAGACATTTTTTGTATACATTGGTTATCAAATTGCTTGAAAATTCCAATTAAAATTTGCTCCAAAAACAAAAATGAAAATGTATTTGAAATTTAATTCAACAATTGCAACAAATACTCATGACATACTATTTTATGATAAAGATCCTATAATGGCCACTTTGAGCCATTGCTTTACAAAAAAGACCCCATCATGAATTCTGCCGTAGCAAACCAACAATGTGTATGAACACATCAACTTATCCATCTTTGAACATCGAACATTTAGGGCCATGACAAACCTCAGTAGAGTGCCCATGTTCCAACAATGTGTATGAACACATCAACTTATCCATCTTTGAACATCGAACATTTAGGGCCATGACCAACCTCAGTAGAGTGCCCATGTTCAATAGCATATATGTTGAGAGTGCATTTGAACCATATTGTTATCTTCTAGATAAGAATATAATGTGCCATGCCTTCGACTTATCATTGCACAAACATTTTGCAATGCAATTGTTCAAAACGACCCATTTGCAATTAGATGCATAGCATAGCCTATATACTTAGTTTTATAGAAAAGAACAAAACAATAATTACTTGGCAAGAATACATAAAACAATTAACATTTCCCTATAACAAAGGAAATACTGAAGGTGATCTATCTGTCTTTGCTTGGTTAGGCAAAATGCTAAACATACATTTCGTCATTTGGTCTGCAGTTACAATGTCCATATTCAAGAAAATATGTAATTCAAAAACAATACTTGGAACTTTGAACATATTGCAATTTGAAACAAGTGTAGGTCATGCCTACTATGAACCTTACAACAAATAGGCAAAAATTTAAAGTCAAAGAATAGGTGAACTTGGTGCAACCGAATTTAAAGCATCTTGTACTAGCATAAACAAGTACAACAAATGTTTAACTTTGCGTCTTGTTAAAGATATTATTCGAAGGAAGTTGAAAACAGAAAAAATCAAACTTGCCTATAACACAACAATAATGAAACAACACATAGTGCTAGAAGATTTAGAGCATCAATCCACAAAAACATCTCATGTTCCAAGTGACATTAACACTCGGGATAGTGTCATCTTTGAATCAATGTAGTGTTTGAAAAACAATGTTGCGAACAAGTTTGAAGCAATGGATCAATTAAATGCACGCAAATTCAAACCATCTTCTTCCTTAAACATGCAGAATAAAAACTTGTTTTTGCATCTGCTTAAAGACGCTATTCGAAGAAACTCGAAAACACATAAAATAAAGCTTGCATATAATACAACAATAATGAAACAAGCAATACTAAAAGTTTTGTGTCAGTCAAGATCAAGAAAAAGATTAACGAATAAGTCCGCAAAATTATCAATGTCTGAACAAAAATATTCAGCACAAATAAATGATACACCTATCTTTCATTATTCAATATGTCAAAGAACTTTCTTTAGAAGAGATGTTTTGCCAACGAAACAAGTGAACCAAAAAACACATGCAAAGAACATTAGCAAACCACTAGATTGTTCCCATGAATTTGAAAAAACTAGTTTTGAAAATGTCAAAAATAACAGTTGCTTCATTTGTAGGCTTTACAAAAAAACATTTTCAGATGACGCAATTCCTAAATATGCAATTCCTGCAAATAAAGGCACTAGAACACTTAGTCAACTCACTGAACTAAAAGAAAGACTAGTGGCATTATGATTGGCCTTTTTGAAAATACACGAAATGAACCAACTAGGTTTAACTGGAGGAGTCATCAATGTCCCAACTAACATATGTAGAATTCAATCTGCATTGCCTCAAAACATAAAATGCACTGACACAATGGCAATTGTGCTAAAAAAGCATTTAAAATTCGAAAGTGCATATGCATTTGGTCGGATTCGAGTGTACATGGTCATGAAATCATTAAAACAATTATGCAAAACAACGCTTTACAAGTTAGAAAAGCGTAAACATAGACGACAATTGGAAACAAGTGTTCATAGAAAACCAACGAGCATACGATAATACATCTGCCATTGACAATAGTGAAAATGATAATCAAGATATTAATGAACCAATCACAAAAACATTGGTTCAAGGTTCACTAATCCACATACTATCCATGACCTTGTAAATAAGCAAATTAATATTGCACCTGTTGCGCAAATTAATATTGCACCTGTTGCAGGCTATGTGCCATTAGGAATTTTCCAAGATAAATAATCGGAAGAAATGATTTTTCCATCATTATTCTATGGAAACGAATGCCTAAGTGATCTGTTGAAAAACTTTACATATCAAAAAATCTATCGATGGGAAGTCATGCAGCCCTACATAAAAATCAGGACATTTCTTACCATAAAACTAACCTATTTTATAAAGCAATTCGCATTATCATAAACCAAGTATTGAATGTTTTGTGGATTAGAATTGGAAAAGGCCAGTTGAAAGGAAGAAAACTCCTTGCAAAAGATGTCAAATCCAAACCAAATTTGGATTGCATTTTGAAATATGACATTGGGTACATGGACTTGAAAATAATTCGCACTTCACTTTATGCAACGATTCGACAACTAGGTCCACCTACTTTCTTCGTGTCCTTTAGTAGCGCAGAGCATCTTTGGGAGCCTTTGATGAATGCATTGAAACACAACGAAAAACACTACAAGACCAAACAAAAATGAACTAGACGAAGATGAGCCACACTCATTAATAAGAAATGATAATGTAACTTGTGCATGTTACCATAGATCTAGGATGGATGCTTTGTGTCAATTAATAGCGCATGATTATAAGTATTATGGAGAAATCGATGACTACTACGTCACGGAATTTTAAAACAAAGGAAGTGAGCATGAACATGGCTTATTATGGATAGAATCTACACCAATCTATGGTAAAGACATAAACATTAATGTTGAAAATTTTGTTGATAAATACTTGTCAACTGATTCATCGGTTCTAATAAAAGACCTTAAAACCGACCAACATCATTGTCACACAAGAACCTGTAGGGAACATAAAAATTCTAATTGCAGATTTAATTACCCAATACTTCCAATGAAAACAACGAAAACACTCGAACCTCTTGAATTTGATAGCGTTAAAACGAAAACAAATGCAAAGCTAATATTTGACACAATAAACGATGTCAATTATGATGAAAATGATACATGACACAATAAACGATGTCAATTATGATGAAAATGATACATTTGATAGCTTCTTGCATAGCATTGGATTAACAAATGATGAATACATACATGTTATCCAATGTACACTAAATCGCACAACTTTACTGCTACAAAGAAAGCCCACGAATGCCTAGACAAATAGCTTTGCTCAACACATCTTGATAGTGTACACTAAATTGCACAACTTTACTACTACAAAGAAAGATCGTTGACACCTTGACAAATAGCTTTGCTCAACACATCCCAACTCCAATTTGTACTTGATCCATATGTCGTTGCGATGTACTAGTTCCTATATGACAAAAGAAGATAAAACACTTGCATCAACATTCAAGAACATACGTGAAAATCACCTTAAAACAAAATATGATATCATCAATACTATTAATTGTTTTGGAAAAGTTCTAGTAAACATGCACCAAATGTCTGCACAACATTGTGCTATCACTTCTATTAAACTATAGTTCACATAAATGTATTTTCATTAATACATATCCCATAGAGGAAACTGCATTTGTTTTGAAAGGGAAAAAAGACTTGCAAAGGGAACCAGATGATTTTGAAGACAGGATGTGTCCATCAATTATTGACTATTACATTCGACAACCTATAGCTATTAATGCTATATGTTTAACAGAATTTGCATCCAATTATACAAACAAAGGACAAAAACGCAAACAAACAAATAAGCCATACGTCATTTGGTGCGTGAAGTATAACAAATACAAAGACATTGAAAATTATTGTAGATAACAATTAATGTTACAATATCTATATCGAGTCAATGGGACTACGATCAAGCAACATCACCTGAGTTCGCAATTTGCATATGTTGCATTGGAAAATACAATTAGGAGTAATGAACAAAAACTTAGAATTGTTACCAGACCTACATGGAGTGACATAGATGATGCAATCAATGCAATAGAAACACAGACTGAACAATCATTTGACATAGATAGTCTAAAAGCAAACGAAACAGAGAAAACAATATTCAATAAATCCATCATGAAAAATACGAAACGTATGATTTCCAAAGTGATTTGCAACATTTTCAACATACAGGGCCATATGAAATTGTCAAAAAACCAAATATACTAGAAGACATAGAGTATTATAAGTTAATGCAACAATTAAACCCAAAACAAGCAAAATTAGTAGTTGACGCGATAGCAAGAAAACTCTATAGGCCAAATGAACCAATTCATTTGTTCTTGATAGGAGGTGCAGGAAGAGGAAAAACATTTACAGCACTAGCAATTTTCTAGTCCTTAGTACGCATACATAATCGCACATTGGCTTATAATCCATCACAGCTAAAAGGACTAATCACAGCACATACATTAAAAGTTGCATTCAATGCAGGCGGTGTCACATTACATTCTACATTCTATTTACCCTTTAACAACATTGATTGGCCTTCACTAAACAATGAAAAGTTAAATACATTATCAAAGCACTTTGAACAACTTCGTGTAGTTCTTTCTATACGAGGCATGACTTGTTGGTGTAACAACCCTTTATCAGATTGATAAGTGACTCTGGCAAATCTTGCATACACCAACTTCATATTTTGCTAATGTTGACATGATATTCTCTAGTGATCTCTACCAAGTAAGCCCTGTAAGAGACTTATATTTGATATTTGAAAACCCAAGAATCAACAAAAACATAATTCCATATGGCTTTTGGTTTTGGACACAGAAAATAAAATGTTATCAGCTATATACATCAATGCATCAAAAAGACCCGATCTTCATCAATGTCCTAAATAGGATGAGATTAAACATGCAAACTAATAAAGATATTGCATATTAATGACAATTGTCATTGGCTGCAACCTTTAAATCCATACATCAATGCATCAAAAAGCCCTGATCTTCATCAATGTCCTAAATAGGATGAGATTAAACATGCAAACTGATAAAGATATTGCATATTAATCACAATTTTCATAGGCTGCAACCTTTAAATCCACTTCCCCCGTACATTTTCTACGGGAACAAGGATGCTCATAATCATAATACAAAAATTCTTTCACTGGCACATGGACAACAAATAACATTGAATGTTATTGAGCATGAAATTGTTGGATCAAATTATTTTGCTTTTGAAAAGATAACAGCATTGTCATCAACAATAATAGTAAAACAAAAAACATGTTAGTTGAGTTATATGTAGGAAACTACAATAGCAATTGATGGATTAGTCAACGGTGTTGAAGGCATTCTCAAATGCTACTCATCCAATAACAATGGAACTGACATTGTTTGGATAGAATTTCCAGACGTAAACATTGGAAAGCATCAAAGAAACAAATTCAAGGAGCTATATGAGTAAATATCTTGTCAACTTGGACAACAATTTTTCAAATTGCAAAAGCATTAGCAATGTCTCACAACAAATTGCAAATCACAATACGAAAACAATTCCCAATACAATTAGCTTTTGCACGAACAATACACCTAACACAACGACTAACATTGGATCAACTTGCATTTGACCCAACTGGTGTCACCCAACATGGGTTAGTCTATATTGCACTATCATGTGTTAAAACCATTGACTCGTTATACTTGATTAGCAAACTAACACCCCAAAAATTTCATGTACAGAACAAGATATTAGATGAAATTAAATGACTAGAAGCAATTGCTTCATGGAAACTGAAATTTACCAAAAAAATCCTAGCAACCTAAATGTTTTATCCACTGCGACTTTAAATACAAGCAGTCTACATGCACATCTTAGTGACATCGCCCACGACACATACTTATTGGACAATATGATTCTATGTTTTCAAGAAACACACTTGTACATTCCACCCAAAAACAAACATTTCTACCATTCCAACTTTGCCATAGCAAATTACAGGGATGGCATCCTCACTTGTGTAGAGGAACAAAAACATTTTGTAACAACAAAATTGAACTCACACTAATCGACATCTACTTCCAACAACCAATTTGGTTGTTTAATAAACATTTATGCAGCGCCATTTGAACAAGTGTCTACAATAATAGAAATGATTACAAAAGAAAAATCACAAACTACACATGTTAATTGTGTCTTCTTAATCAGTGGTGATTTTAACATTGATATTCAATTACAAACAGCTTGCAGTCAAGCTCTTACATAATATATGAAAACTAAGAACTTGCAAGAAATAACAAGTTATGTCCACGATCCAAAACAACGATAGATCATATCTGGACAAATTTTCCTATTGAGCAATGTGAAATCAATCTTGCAAATGCATATTGGTCAGATTGTAGCATAATTTATGCTTTGCTACAACAAAAATCAAAACATGTTATATGCTTTGTTGCATTTATGATCACAACAAAAGCTAAATTTGTTTGCATCCCTCGTTAGCAACAATCCAAGTACAATAATGTGCTTGCCTTGAATTGTCAGTGCATCTAATTTGTTCTTTGCCTTTTGGTTTCATGGCTTTCTATTTTCATTAGGAAATTTGCAGTGTCAAAACTGAAATGTGTTTAAGTTACACAACTAATGTTTCAAACATCTAACTCTTGTGAAATGTTTTCAATAACTGATTTACAATATATTCGTTTCCTTGTGTATTCATACATGTACCAATAGAAAAAATGTCAACTTGTACAGCAGATAGTGCAACAAGCAGAAATGAATCTAGCCATTTGGACAAACGGTTCACACTTTTTCCTTTCACAATCAAGAACGAACCAACCAGACTTTGCATTTATACATTAATTAATTTTTACATTTTCTTTGCCATTTTAGTGTTTTTAGTCTTTGTATTTATACACTAACCAATTTCGCTTTTTCTTTTGTCATTTTACTCTTTCTAAAATAACAAGCAAGCAAAAGAAAAAACAGCAAAGTGAGAAATAGTGGCATCGTCCATAATGGACATTTGCATATGGGAAGTTTAACAACTATCTTTGAAGGTGATGTGTTTGTATTATATGGTCCTGCATATGGGAAGTTTAACAACTATCTTTGAAGGTGATGTGTTTGTATTATATGGTCCTGCTTCTACTCCAGTGCCCTCCTCACCACCGAAGGCACAAGTTGTACACGCCGACCTTGTTGATGTGCATGGACAGCTTACAATAACCATCAACATAAGTGATAAACTAATCTCTCAATTTGCCTCGATTTCTCTGCCGGCAAAAGTGTTCGTATAACAAGATTCAACTTCACTAAGAAAAGCAAATATGAAAGAGGTGATGCTAGCCACTGCATCTCGTTGACTTCAACATCTGTCGTTGAGACAATACCCATGCTTTGTTCTGAATGTCGGCTTACTCTAGACACTACGATTTCTATGTTTTTAGAAGCAAATATAGATTATTCAGTTGGAAGCTTCACAGCACTTGTCATAGGATGCCAGCAAAATAATTGTCGATTTGAAATATATGTCAAAGATGGTGAAACAAACAGTGACTTTGCCACATTTTTGTGTCAAATTTTCTGTTTTATTATGCTTTCCTTTCATGGTGTCCATTTTTGCTTTTTCTTGCTAAGAAAATTTATGTTTTGATGTTTTTTTTTTTTTTACAACTAATCAAAATTTTCACCTGAATTTTTTTCAGGTGTATTTGACCAAACAGAACAAACAAAACATAGAGTCTTGCTTCTTTTCAAAAACATGGTTTGAAGTGGACCAAAAGAATCGCATACCATACATACATGTTTATCAGGCTTCTTTGAGTCACTTAATGATGAATTGACAAAATCTTATCTATAGACTCTTTGCCAAAACAAAGCTCCAAGCAAGTTTTGAATTGCATTTCAACTATTTATTTATAGACTCTACCAAAAACAAATGTTCAACAAAGTTTTCAGTTGCACTCGAACTTTTTATAAGCATTTCTTTATTTCTTCTTGAATTATTTGCTTTTTCTCCTACTTTTTTTTCTTTTCCTTACATTATTCATCTACTATAAACCTAACAAAAATATTTGTATTCCCAATTGAACTACCGCAGATTATTGGGATTCTCAAAACAATTGATCTGTTTTGCCCGCCATACAAGCCATTCTGCAGCGAGTGTAAACAGCTAATTAAAACAATGGACTGTCCAGTTGATAACATGCTTTATTGCACAAACTGTGGTGACAAAATGCTATTGTCTTATGAACACAATCTACAATGTACAATAAAAGAAGCAGATGGCAAGCTAGATTGCACCCTTATCTAGCATCCTTTCAAAAGACCACCTTCAAATCTTCTTTTCAAGTCTTCTGCAAATATCCTTTGCATAATATAAACAAAACATCTCTACAACTGTTTTCATGTTACCTGCATTTTCACTCAAGCGAACCTTCACAATTTCAATAGACAATATCATTCTCGATATCAAGAAGATTTGATATCTTCAATTACTTTGTTAAGCTTGAGTTTTGTGTTGTAAATATGAAAAATTGTGTATATGTCTTCAGAGATTTGTTGTTCAATGAAAAAAGACACTGTATCTTCTGTCTCTTTGTTTTTAGCCTATCTCTCCATTATAATGCTTGTTTTTAGCCATCAGTGCGATTTTTATTGTTTCAATTTTGTTTCCAGTTCCATTTGCATTTTATTCTATTTATTATAATTTAAATAGTGACATCAATCCTAACCACTAGACCATATAATCGCCTGATTATTAGTTGTTACCCTAATCTTATTTGGCAGGAGTTGCGAACCAATTTCTTTAAAATCCCACAGAAAATAATTTTCCAAGTTGCTCCTTTATGCCCCAGCTGACCATACCTACCCGACTTTCAAATTTCTCACTTTCTCCCTGTCATGCCAATGACACAGTAGCAGCGCCCAGGGCCCTTTTCACTAAGGGCCTGCGGAATTCCAGATACGAAAGGAATAAATCATAAAGTAAAGCAAAGCAAGGGAATCCAATAAGATTTTCACACAAAGAGAAGACGGGTAGTTCCTGTGACCCAAAGAATTTTATATTTTATGGCGCCATAATTGCTGGAGGAGGAGGAGGAATAATTAGCCTTCTTGTTTACACTTATTGTCGCAGTCTCCATCTCCCCACGGCAATAAAATTGATAATATTTTTGAGTTGTAAAAGGTCCAACTGCTATTAATGGCTCCACATGCATGGTGCCTTAACTTGCTTCAAAGGTTTTCCTTCTCTGATAGCTTTTGCAAAAAAAATTCAATATAGTTGGTCACGGCCATGTGATGTCCTATATTGAGGATGATGATATTATAGAACTGTAAATGATCTCAGCCACTTCAATGCGTTAATGCTCTTGGCCCACAAGCAAACCAAGTTTCTTGACCAACCATCCAAAATCTGCTGAAGACATACATACAGATAGACTTATATCTGTAATTTGGTGTTGTGGAATTTAGTTTTCTCTGTTATTGGAGATTGATCCAGACTATTTATGATCTTATCTGCACGGAGGGATTAGTTTTGCTGCAGCCAGGATCGGAGAGAGGTGCAGCAAAAGAATCCAAGTTTTTTTTTTGCTTATTGGCGTTTCTCAGCATTTGAGCAAATTTTCTTGTGTCTGTTAGTGAGGCAACTGTGTTTTTTAAGTTGCAGAGAGCAATAATCCTCATAGAAATAGTTGTAGGTGAAGGTCAAACTAACAGAATTAGGGTGGAATTGGAATTCAACATCTGTGTTATTGGTAGAAGTTGATCCAAGAGGACAATATGGCTTTGAATTCAAAGAAAACAACCCACTTGGCATTGGATTCAAATAAGGCAGCCTATTTGGCATCGAATTCAAAGAGTTTGTGTTCTAAAGAATGGTATCGTTATATTCTCGGTGTTTTGTTACACAGTTGCTCCCAAACATCCGATAATCTCATCTATGCTCTTTTGTTTTGGGCTATTGTATGTTGTTTATCCTCGGCTCTTTTTTTTCTAGTGTCCTCTTCACCTATGCTTATCTTCACTGCCCTGCTGCTGGAAACACTGCTCAGCCTTGGGCAACCTCACATACCTCAGATTGGTGACATAGAAGAAGAAGTTTATGTCACAAAGTTGTCGAACCGAAGATACGAAGAAGGTATTGATGATTTCTCTACCAGAAGATATATTGATGCAGAGAATCTTCTCTACTTCAATTTCCAACCTCTCATGGTGCCATTTATGTTCGTTCTCCTCCTAAATAAGGTACAAGTCCTTATCTTCCTTAGAAGCCATTGAAAACTCAGGTTCAAGACCTGGGAGCAACCTAGTAAATCCTTTCAGGAACAAATAAAGCTGGTGCATATCCTCATATTAAAGGGATCATTCATATATACAAACTTTAGTTTGAATCCAAGGCAAAGCTTCAAGGAGTGTTGTTTTTTCATGACAGAGAAACTCACTTTAAGCTTTACAAAATACATTAAGGCACTTTATGATCCATCACAGAAAACAATGCTTTTTGTTAACAATGCTATATAAAACAGAAAATGTATGACTCTTTAGCCAAATAAGGATAGAGCCCACTGCAGGAAACTGCTGCCTAAACATCCTAAAGAGGAGTAGAGGCAGAGAAACAGAGTCAGGGGACAGAGCTACTAACTACACCAAACAGAGCTAGCCTAGGCATGCACACTTCTACCACACCTTATTTGTAGAAGAAATCATTGGCCTTAAGAACCTCATGGCTTGCATTTCTACTTCAACATGTGTCCATTCTTTGACTACATCTTGGACTACAAGACCACCAAAGTGACAGGTAATCTAAAAAAGGTTATGGCTTTCCTCGTAGGTAGACATTGAATAATAGCATTTTGGCAACTTTACCATAAGTTACAACGAGAATTTCAATATTGCAAAATATCATCTCTGCAACAATCAATTTTGTTCTCTCAAATGCTCTACTTACTGGCTATATGTCTAGTTACGTGAAATAGATAATTGCGTCAGAAATTAAATCTCCGTCGATCTTGGAAATGTTGCACTAGTTTGAATTTCCATGTTTAATTCTATGCTGCAGTAATATTTTGTTGTTGTGATATTGTACCCTATTGCCAAAATCTGCTGCAAATGTCTCTTAGAGGCTAAGAAAAGTGTTTTGTTTAGATCTTTTCTTAAAGGTTAAGAAAAGATGTATCCCTTGGCAGATTCAAGTTGGCATGTCTTCTGTTTAAATATTTTCTGCTCGAGAATGACAATGTTCTTTTGATTTTTAAGCTTTTGCAAATTTGCAGCATTTTCAGCATGTTATGAACTCTGTACATAAATTTCAAGATATCAGGATAGAATTGTAATTTTGAAAGGTTCATGTTTATTTTTAATTTTATCTTTAAGCAATACTATATGTTGATCTCTGAGGTTTTTTTTTACTACAGCTTTTGGTTGTTCGCAAATAATGATTTATGTTCTTAAACAGGCCATTGGGCTCCTATTCATTTCTATTCTGCAGCTCTCTTCATTGTTTGCTGACATCCATTGGGCTCCTAATCATTTCTATTCTGCAATGTCTTCGTTGTTTGTATGTTTGCTCTTTATCATAATTATATGATTTAAAGGCAACAATGAAATTGAGTGCTTGCTCATTTGCAGTATGAGCAAGTTCCTCCCATGAATAATCCGTACAAATATTCCAAATTTCCAGATAGCAGTTTTGCAAACTTGCAGAGTGCTCATTGAGAAATTCATAAGCACTTTGTCAAGTACCATAGCAGACATAGCAGTAGTGAAGACATTTATTGCAGAAACTTACAGTGGTTGCGATTTGAAAAAAACTGAGTGGTTCTAACTAGCTGTGAACTTTTATGATTATAAAATTTGTTTTTTGTTTATGATTTGAAATATTACTTTGGCAGACTTGACTTATTGCAGCATTTTCAACATTTTATGAACCATGTATGTTATTAGGATACAATTGTATAATCTGGAGCTCTTGTTACTGGGTTGTACTTGAAAATTCTGCAAGTAGTGATTTATGTTCTTGGAGTTTTTCACTATTCCTGTTTATGCCCAAAGGGCTCCTAATCATTTCTATTCTGCAGCTGCCTTTGTTCTTTGTTGACATCTGCTAGAGCACAGACCTGCCAGTGCAGTGTGGCAATATATGCATTGGCATGTTGTCTTGATAATGTAATTCCCTGCGACCTTAGAAATGAACCTTTTTATTAACTATGTAGAGAAGCACCTAAGACGGTCATGAAGGTCAAATGTTGTAACTGTATTTAAGCTGCCCTCGGCATGCACCAAGTGATACTGACACTAATGATCGTGTCAACGTGGCATAAGTAGAGTTCACTTCAAGTACATTGGCAGGGACTTGCTGCTTCGCAACTCGTCTTGTTTATAACTTGAATTAGTCCTCTCATGTCAATTAATAATATGGTGAGTCATGTCCCTTCAATTGTTTCACTTTTATAATCTCTTTATACTCTAATATAGAGTATTTAGATATTTTCTCAATTGACTATAGGATATATATGATAACTTTTATTATACTTTGAATTAGTCCTGTCGTGTCAATTAATAATATGGTGAGTCATGTCCCTTCAATTGTTTAATTGACACCTTTTCACATCACACAAATCTTATGCCAATAGTGGCGGCACGGCATGAATGGATCGGTGGATTGATTTGTTTAGACAGTGAATCTAATAGACACCACTGCAACAATTATTTCCCTGTTTCAGGGGACGTCAAGGGATAGGTTATTGGCAAATCAATTGGTGGCGCATCGGTTCAAGGTTGATGCGGACGACAAGTCGACACTCTGGAGGGGTAGGCGACTGGCTGAAGATAGTCAACAGTGGTTGTCATCAATCACATTGTGTGTGGCAGCTCGCAAACAGAGTTGGCATGGGAGATGGCAGCAGATTGGGGATATAGCAGAATAGTTGACATCAACAACAACTATGGTGGGGGCTGCAAGAGAATTGAGTAATGGCAGCGACTTAGGTCGAGGCAATTGTTTATGGCTGATCTGAGGCAGCGGCGGCAGGTTGTGGCAGCATATAGCAACTGGCCAGAGGCTTTGGTAGTTGAATTGTCTTTATGTTTTTGTTATATATAATAATAATATATCTATATATATATATTATTATTTTATTTTTTTAAATATCTTTTTTCATTTTTCTATATATATATATAGCCAAAGGCTTGAATAACAAAACTGGAAAAACAGAGAAACTCCAGAAACTATGTAGCAAAACACTTTAATCGCAACAACATCCAAGTTGACGAAGAGTTGATGGCCAAAGACCGGAATCATAAAAACGAGGCTTTGATATCAATGTAACGAACAATTTCGTTTACGCTCTGATACCAATGTAACAAATAGAGTATGTATATTGGTTAAGTAATCCAAAATAATTGGAAACTAAAGACATCCATTAAGGATAAGAATATTTATATTGAGTAGTGTAATAAAATATTTGATATGAGATATTTTTACAAATGAGGGTTTGCTTATATACCTAGGCAAGTGCCCCTTCGTGAATGTTCATATCCTTAGAGACACACCTCTTCAATATTTAATTATTGTTTAATTTAATCATTATTTATGATTATTATTATTATTATTATTATTATTATTTATATTTTTTTAATTCATAATAGAGTGTTGAAATGTAGCGAGTAAAGGTCCTTTGGGTTGTGCCTTAGCCATTGAAGACCTCAATTTGTCCTCCTCTCAGTGTGAGTGCGAGCTCATGAGTTAGATTTCTGTTAGGACGAGTTTATTTCCAATTTACTGAAATAATCATCAAGATGGCATGCGTAGAATTGGAGCTTCAGTTAAGTGGAGTCTTCGTCATTTTGACTACAAAACGAGGTGCCAATTACAAGTTCTGTTAAAATTGGCAACTAGGGCCAAATTTCACTTTAGACAACTCATTTGATGGAGATAATGATTGCATTAAATTCCTCTTTTCGAGAGGACTAAAACTGATTTAAAGATCATCAAATTTGGACAAGCATAAATGTGTTTTTGAATTTATGCCCACATGTGTAAATTGTCAAGGTTGGCCACAGCATCATGTAGGCTCATGAAGCCCAAGAAACATGTCACTTCACCTTCAACGACTTGTATAAATATAAGCGACCTCTCACCTCATTTGGCATCATCATCACTCACACATTATTTTCTCTCCTCTCATTGGTTCGTACAACTATTGGACAGCTCTGCTCTCTCACACATGTGGCAAGAAGGGCAAGTTTTCTAGGCAGATTACAGGGCCGAAATTTCAAAGTTGTTGCAAGGTTTGACCAGCGTTGACCAAGCACTTTGACTCATCCTTTGACTATGATTTTTGTAGGAAAAAATCATTTTTTGCAAGTCATACTGTTTGGCACAAAAACCGAGAAATTTTGGGTTGTTTGACACAATGTTGCAGTTATCATTATCAGGATATTATCGACGAGGGGAAAAATCGTAAAAATCGGGAAATAATAGAGAAAAAATCGGGAAAAAATCGTAAAATACAAAAATATTCATTTTTTTTATTTTTTTAATATCTAAAGCATCTACAACATAAAATAAATACATTGACACAAAAATATCATAAAAGAACTAATATATAAGATGTGTAATATCATTTCTAGTGCTACATCACACATAACAGTGAATCATGTCTTGAATAATAAGTCCAGACTCCTAAGTCACAACTCAGCCTCAAAATATCAACAAAAAATATAATAATGTATCTCATATCATGAGTCATAATGTCATATACAATGAAATGAATCAAATAACTAAAGTTTAATACTACTGATTTCCTTTGCCCCTCTTGCGAGAAAATGCAATAGCTTTCCCTTTCCCTCTAGATGTAGAGGTCGGTGGAGTTGGCAGTGGACTCTGCTATGCTGTAGAAGTTGAAGAACTAAGAGCTATAGGAGGTAGACCACGTCCTCTATTGGTGGCAGGGGTAGCCCAAGTAGGTGGTGTCACCTCCTCCTCCTCCTCCTCCACTACCTTTTGCTCTAACTAATCATCAACAGACTCCATGAGAGGCCTCTCGACCTCAACCCTCCATGCAGTAGTGGTGTCAATCCCATCCAATGAGATGGCCTCCATATCAGGTATCCTCTCAAATTGCCTCATCCACAATCGAAGATTGTAATAGACGTAGACCATGTCATTAAATTGTTGGGACTCCAACCTATACAAAGATCATGAAATAATAATTATAAAAAAATATTGTTTAATGAATTCAAAAAATTATTTGGAAATTTACAATATTTTAAGTTTAACTTGTTGCGCTTCTTGTTGTGTATTTTTTCAAATACACTCCAGTTGCGCTCGCATCCTGAGGAGCTACATGTTTGGCTGAGGATTAAGCAAGATTTTGCAGAAGGGATACCCTGGCACCATACATTCTCCACCATGTATCTACAACAAAATTACAAATAAAATTTTAAATAAACATAAGAAATAAAATGAAATTTGAAAGTTGAAGCAAAATATGAAGTTATGAACTTGAAGAGAATGGAATTGGAAACAAACTAAAAAATACCTAGCATTTTAGTCGTCCTATCAGTGACAACCATGTCAAAGCCAAATGTGCCACCCGTCATCTTGTATGTCTCAATTTCTTTGGAGATTTCTGTACATTCTGCTGGAGATCACACCATCCTCTGAACACAGGTTAAGAATCCATCCATGATCTCAGCATCAAATACGAACCCACATGGGTAAGAAAATGCAGAGTTCAGGTAGATCCCTGCAGCATGAATGGGACAATGGAATGTGTTGTTCCATCGTTCATCAATCACTTCCCATAGGAGTTGTCTCAGAAACCCCTCATCTCTCTTATCATCATAGTAGCCCCGAATGGATTCTTTGACCCTGTCCATGGCCTCATACAAATAGCTCATCGCAGGCTTCTCACCCTCAACTAATCGAAGAACTTTTACCAAAGGTTCAGTAATGGTGCACACCTCCTGCACTCCCGCCCAAAAGTCTTTCTGGTATGAAAACTAATCTGCATATGGCCTCTCCCTCTAGTTTGCGGCTCATTGCCAAAGCATGCAACTCCTCTAAAAGAAACATTCTCTTCACATCCTACATAGAATTCAAGAGGGATTGAAGAGATATGAAACTGGTGGCAAACCGTGTAATGCTGGGGCACACCAACTCTTTGTTGTTGGTGAATTTTCTCATCAAGCTAAGCACATATGTATGATTATATATAAATTTTGTAATGTTTTTTGATGACTCAACAATATCTTTAACAAAGGAAATTTTCCCTATGTCCTCCAACATCAAAGCATTACAATGTGTAGCACAAGGTGTCCAAAATAACATAAGATGCCTCTCCAAAAGCATCCTGCCAGCAACAACATAATTTGCAGCATTGTCTGTTATGACTTGGACAACATATTCTGCACTCACCTCCAAAATAAACACATCCAGCAAATCACATAAAAATTTTATATCTTCGATATGTGAAGATGCATCAATAGATTTTATAAACATTGTCCCCTTGGGACAACTAACCAAGAAGTTTATAAGGGTTCTCCCCTTTTGGTCGGTCCAACCATCTGACATCACAGTGCATCCTGTTTGTACCCATAATGCCCTAAACTCCTCCAATATTTTGGTGCAATCAACCTTTTCATTTTGACGAATCTGGCCTCTAAAGTCATCATAAAAAGGGATTTTGTACCCTCGGCCAACAATTGCGATAGCATCAACAGCAGGCTGGAAAAATGGATTATTCCTTGCAACGCTGAAAGGAATATCACTCCAAAGGAAAATTTTGGCCAACAACTTGTCAGCTTGTTCTTTCTCAGTTTTTTTAAGCATTGAAGTGATAGATGGTTGTGAGCCAAGTGTGGTTCTAGGAACAAAAAATGATGAGGCAGCTACCGAGTTGGTTGTAAATATTGATGCTGAAGTAGAACTAGTGCCACTTCTTTGTTCACCTGAGCCTAACACCCTCTTTGCTAGTTGTTTCTTCATTTCTGCTTTGGCCTCTCTATCGTGCTCTAAATTTTCCAATGATCTCATGGCTCTTCGGATGATTTCCGGATTTGTATTTGAGAAAGGCCCTACATCAAATCCAAGGATTTGTGCAAGGTGATACTTCAAACTATAAACCCCCCCCCCCCGACATATGATACCCACACAATTTGCAACTCAAGTTTATTCTATCAAACCCTCCATCAGGTTCACCAAATTCCCACAGAGGGTCCAATTTCTTTGGCATGTTTGTAATTTGGTTGAACTCTTGACTCTTGAGTTTTAAATTTGTAAGATGAAGTTGAACTTTGAACTTTGAAGTTGAATGGTGAACCTATGGCAAAACAAGGATTGCAAGTTACAAAAATTAAAAAAAAATTACATACGTGAGTAACATGAAAAAACACATCCCCGGATGCGGGTGACGGGACAGGTGTTACCGAGGAGCCACATGGAAGCCATGTGCTACCTCGTGTCCAAGCTGAGCATTGAATTTAACCTTCGCCGCCATGGAATGTCATTACAGGGAAGGCGGCAGGCATTCAATGCGAGTTATGTCACAATGGGGCGACTGCAACTTGCAGCTGAGGCTTACAGGCTCCGAGGAAAGATCTGGGTTGATATTAAGGGAGGTAGGCCGAGACATGGAGCTCAGTCTTCTGTTTGCAGCATCCTCGTCCAGGTTTCTTATTCTGTGGGTAACGTTGGCATGTTTAATTTTGGTCACTGTTTGGGCACAATTCGGTGGAGGCTCTGGATAGTGGGGCGCAGCGCCAATTCTACACCTGCATCCATATCCGCCCCTGCAGCCCCTGCAAAAATGTTTTGTCGAAGGGGTCCGGCTCGCGGAAGGCCGGCTCGCCCTCCAGCCTCACGACCACACGTTCAGTGCTGCCGCTGCCATTGCCATAAGGGAATCCAGGCCACCCCCATTCAGGCCAGCCAGTTCATGGACTCGAGCGATCCTGATGCTGAACCAGCCCCTACACCCGCATTCGGGTCTGCCATCTTCTCTTTTGGCAGCACGCGGGACAGACCCCGCATCAATGCTCATGTATCAGTCCTATTTCTCGAAGAATCTCAGAACGAAGATGGAGGTGCGAGTAGCATGGAGAGAATCCCCGTGGGAAGTTTGGGCACGGAAGAACAGACACCTGCAGAGGCACCTGGACAAGCTCCTAAAAGCCCTCAGGCTCAGGAAGCAACGACCTCCAAGGAAGAAGCTGAGGAGGACTGGGACGCTCTGCGGGAGAAATATGGCTGGTGCGAAGTGGTTGAGGAAAAGCCTCCCGAATAACCCTCAGCTGGACCACCTCTTCCTCACCCAGCGTTGTTCAGGTTTTGTTTTGGTTCTCTCTGGTTCTGATTATGTCCATGGATATGTT
Organism: Pinus taeda; assembly: GCA_000404065.3. NCBI lineage: Eukaryota > Viridiplantae > Streptophyta > Pinopsida > Pinales > Pinaceae > Pinus > Pinus taeda. The sequence goes on from APFE030428884.1 coordinate 41,536, forward strand.
TTTTGTCTTCTCTGGCTCAGGTCCAATTCGTTTGAGGCCCCAGCATGGGATGTTCATGTTTTGCTCCTATGCCCCTGCGTGGGCAGTTCTAGTCAGCTATCGTGCCCCTGTGTGGGTGGTTTTCGTCAGATATTGTGCCCCTGCGTGGGCGGTTTTAGTCAGCTATCGTGCCCCTGCGTGGGAGGTTTTAGTCTGGTCGAGGTCTTGTTCGTGTTTCAATGGCCCATTTTGGATGTTCCAGTATAGTAGTAAAGCCCCTGCGCGGGCAGGTTCTGTTATGTGATAGCCAAGCCCACAGCGCCACTGTTGGCCGTGGGCACAATGTCATCCTGGATGTAAAATTTTCATTGTATATAATATAGTAGCTAGATTTACTGAGAATAAAAAAAACATGAAAAAACACATTGAATTTTTGACAATTTAACAAACAAAAACACCATCAAATCAAACTCAAATATTTGATAAACCAATGGGTTATCCAAACCCAACCAAAGAAAGAAAGGAAGAACAGAGAGGGAAAACAAAACAAAACACATAAATTTGGTGCCCATACTAGTTTGTTGGAGAAAATTGATCCTCTCCTCCTCAGCTCTCAATCCACCAGGATTTCAAGTCGTTTTCTCCTCCAATCAGCGCCCAATCGACCAAGGTTTTTCTCTTAGGTCACTCCCAATCCACTGTTGCCACTATCTGTAGAAATGAATAATAAAAAAATCATTTTTTTGGTGTTTATAGCCCGTTGTCCGCTGGCCCAACGATAAAAACGATATCGAATCGCGATAAAAACAAAATTATCGCAATTTTTTCCAAAAAATCGCGAAGAAAAAAAATAAATAAATAAATAAATAATACGCATAAAAATCAAGGGATTATATCGTTGTTTTTTAAAAATCGTGATAATACAATAAAATCACAACTTTCGCATCACTGGTTTGACATGTGTTGACCATAGGCTTGTTTGACCACAGATTTGACTACATCTTAACCAAGTTTGACTATGGATTCATTCACTGTTTTGGGTTGATTTTGATCTCCTATTTAGGGTGAGTTTGACTAGGTTTGACCGAGCTTCAAAGGAGATATTTTGTTGTTGATTTGACCACCATTGACTTTCTGGGTAGCACTGAATTTGACAGCATTGTTTTGACTTTGATTTGGCAAGTCAACTTTGACTTTTTGTACTATCTCTCTACTAAACATTTGATATAATAATAAGAAGAACTAATCAAAGGTTTTTCCCCACATCGAGGCTTTTCCCTGGCATCCGCCAAATCTGGTGTTCTCTTGTCTTGGCTTGTCTTCTGCATTTTGTTTCATGTTCTATCTACTTTTACTATCAATGTGATTAATGGTTAGAGGGATTGCTATTGGAAACTAAATTGGAAATTGGAAATTGTGTTGTTGAAGTACATTGGAGTAATTGTGCTAAGCATAGAACATACCATTGTCAACTAAAATTAGCATGGAATCAGAGCTCAAGTCAAGACAAAGCCCAAGCAAGAGAGAGAAAAGCAATAACTAAGAGAGATCTATTGGATAAGTCCCCATGGCTTCTACATCTTACTTCAAGACCGAGGACAAGCTCAATGACAAATCTGACTATCATGCATGGAAGATGACTTTGGACTTGACTTTGGAAGAGCATGATGCAATGGACTATGTGCAGGGAAATGTGGTGGAGCCTCCTTCAAATGCACCTACTGCAGCGAAGATGTAGTATAAGAAAGGTGATGCCAAAGCTATGAAAATTATCATAGACTCCATTCAAAAGCATTTGGTTGGCTACATTTTTTATTTGGGAACGTCTAAAGAGATGTATGATAAGCTTGTTGGGATGTTCAAAGTGAAAAATGCAAATTAAATCCTCTTTCTCAAGAACAAGTTGCAAGGACATCAAGATGGATAAAGTGGAGTCTATCCAACCCTACTTTATGAGAATAACTCAAATCAAGAATGACTTGCTATCTATTGGAGAAGTTATTTGTGACAAGGAGCTCTTGCTCATAGCTCTTGGAGGTCTTCCAAGACCATGGGAGGTATTTTTCACCACCATTCTCAACAATGACAATGGAGACAAGATTTCGATGAGTTATTCGCTAGAAGCACTCAAGAGGAAACAAGGATAATGGAGAGAGACAAGCCCTCAAATGGAAATGAACCAACTGCTTTCTCCACTCATGCAAAGAGGAAAAACAATGTTAGTCCAAAGAGACAGGGACAAGGATTCAAGCAAATATTCAAAGAAGGAAGAAAAGGAAGGTGCTACAATTACAAGAAGTTTGGCCACTATGCTAGAGCGTGTCCTCACAACAAGAATTTTCCAAAGGATGATGACAACAACAACCACAACAATTTCAAAGGCCATGGCAATCAAAGAACAATAGGTTCAACAATAAAGGAAACTCCGAAACAAGAATGCCCCCACTACCCGATATGGAAATGGTTGAACTCCCAAAAGAACGAAAAACTTCAAGTACGAGGAAAGTAATGTTGTAGAAAAACAAAATGAATTTTATCTTATTTTAGCACTATCTATTGCCTCTCCTTTGGACACGTTGGATCATTGGGTGATTGATAGTGGAGCCTCAAGGCACTTCACTAGGTACAAGGAGGCCCTCTCAAATTTGGTTGAAAAGAAGACTAATTTGGAGATCATACTTGGAGACAATGCCACCTACCCCATGAAAGGGATAGGTATTGTCACTCTTCACTTAAATCAAGGTCAAACCATTCATCTACAAGAAGTGTTGTATGTGCCTGATTTGAAGAAGAACCTAGTGTCTATTTCTCCGCTGGAATATAAAGGCTTCAAGGTAGCATTCATTGATGGAAAGGTACGTAATTGGCAAAGAAACCCTAAAGATGCATTCACCCTTGGATTTAGGGTTGATGGTCTATATCAAGTTGGAGAAAGTCCTTTTGGAACCTTCACTTGCGACACTTCTCTTCAATCTAAATTATGGCACCAGAGATTTGCCCACCTTCATTACAAAGCCTTACCTAAATCTAGAAGGAAGATGGTCACAAGTATGCCCGAGTTCAACATGAATCATGAAGGAGTTTGTCAAGGTTGTGCAGTTGGGAAACTTACAAGGGGGCCATTCCCTTCTAATGAAAGCCAAACTACCGATGTTCTTTAACTGGTCCATTCTGACCTATCTAGTATGTTGCTCATGACATCATGTGGAGGATACTTATACTATGCAATCTTTGTGGATGACTTCTCATGCAAAATATGGATATATTTCTTAAAGAAGGATGAAGTGTTCAAATGGTTTTGTTCTGCATTGGTGGAGAATCAAACCCGGAAGAAGATCAAAATATTGAGGACTGACAATCGAACCGAATATGAATCAAATGAATTCAATGATTTTTGCAGAGAGGTTGTCATTAAGAGGGAGACAACCATTCATACACTTGAGCAAAATGGAGTTGTTGAAAGGAAGAATCGAACAATCATGGAAGCCACTCGTTCCATGCTCCATGATCAAGGCATATCGAAGTTCTTATGGGGAGAAGTTGCCAACACTGCTATGTATGTTCAAAATAGGAGCCCACATCAAGCATTGGATTTCAAGACACCCAAGGAAGTTTTCATTGGTAAGAAACCTGATGTTTCTCATTTTAGAATATTTGGTTATCCCATGTATTTTCATGTGCCTAAAGAGAAAAGAAATAAGTTGGAAGCAGCTGAGAAGAAAGGTATATTTGTTGGCTACAGTGAAACTTCAAAGGCATATAGAATCTATATGCCTGGTCAAAGAGATGTGGAAGTAAGCCATGATGTAACCTTCGATGAAGATACTGCCCTTGGGAAAGCCAGATATCTCCCTATCCCAAGGAAGGACAATGATGATGCTGCGGAAAAACAGAATGAACATCCGATAGATGAGACTATGCCCAATGTTGAAGGTCCAATGGATCCCATTGATCCATCTCCTGGTGATCCCTCTTCCTCAAGGAAAAGACCTTTGTGGCTCAACGATACACTCAAAGATGTTGAAAATCATATTGCTCCAAGAGAAACATTTCGTGAAAGTAAGAGGTTGAACAGGTGTTGAGGGTACTTAACTACTATGAGTATTAATGTTCAAGATGAGCAATGTACGTTCGAAGACGTCGTAAAGCACCAAGTCTAGAAGGATGCGATGAATTAGGAATACGAGTCTATCATGAAGAATGATTTCTGAGAAGTGGTGCCTAGACCCAAGGACAAGTCTGTAGTCACCTCAAAATGGCTATACAAAATTAAACATGGAGTTGATGGGAGTGTTGAAAAATATAAGGCCAACTTCGTTGATCGAGGCTTCTCTCAAAAGGGAGTGGACTATGACGAGATATTTGCACTAGTTGCCCGATATACCATTATCTGATCTATTATTGCTCTCGGTACCTCTCAAGAATGGAGCCTACATCAAATGGATGTTAAAACTTCTTTCTTGCATGGCTCGCTTAAGAAGGAAGTCTACCTGGAACAACCTCAGGGGTTTGACATACAAGATCGAAGGACACGCGTATGCAATCCCTCTATGGGTTGAAGAAATCCCCTAGGGCTTGGTATGAGAGGATTGATAGTTATCTTATGAAGTTGGGATTTACAAGGAGTAATGTTAATCCTAACCTATACTTCAAGGTTGAAAAGGACATGCCTCTCATTTTGGTCCTTTATGTAGATGACCTCATTTTGACAGGTGTCAACCCTCTCATTTATCAATGCAAGAGGGAGTTGGCTTTCGAGTTCGAGATGAATGACTAAGACTGATGCACTACTTCCTAGGCTTGGAGGTCTAGCAAAAGCCAGGTGAGATTTTCCTTTCTCAAGGAAAATACATTGTGAAGTTGCTCAAAAGATGTGGGATGGTGGATTGCAAGTCTGTGTCTACTCTGATGGAACTCAACTTCGAGAAGCTATATGGAAGTGTTGCTAGGCCCAAATTGGCAAACCCTTCTAAATATAGACAACTTATGGGGGAAATGATGTTCTTTGTAAACTCTTGTCCAGACATATTGTTAATTTTAGGTATGTTCTATGCTGATAGCAAATTTACTTCAATTTTCCACATTAGCTCAATATCATTCCAGATTAGCAATCACATTTAGCATGATAGTAAAATGCAAATAGAACATAAACATAAATCGCAGAAGACAAGCTAAGACAAGAGGACACAGGATGTGGCGCCAACTAGGGACAAACCCCAATGTGGGGGAATCCTTGATCAATTCTTCTTCTGTTCTTCAATAGTTCAGCAGAGAGAGAGATAGTACATATACAACAGAAGTCAACACTTTGACTTGTCAAAATAAGAGTAAAGATCTTCTCTAAAAAGATGTCGCATGAGGTAGCTGATCTAAACACGGGTGATTCCATCACCTTGTTGTACCTATCATTGTGTTGCACCATCATACCATGTCCATCATCATTGTGTTGCACCATGTTGCACCATCACTGAGTTGTACCCAACATGTTGCTCTTCATCATCATGCTGCATTATGCATCACTGTTTTGCACCACTGTCACCATGCACTATGATGCACCATTCATTGTTGTACCCATCATTGTGCATTGTGTTGCACCATTCATTGTTGTACCCATCACTGTGCACTATGCTGCACCATTCACTGTTGTACCCATCACTGTGCACTATGTTGCACTATTCATCATGTTGCACTATGCATCACTGTGCACTATGTTGCACCATTCATTGTTGCACCCATCATTGTGCACTATGCTACACCATTATATAAACACGTTGCATTATGACCTCAAGACAGCGTTAGCTGCTTGCTATGGCTTGCAGCTTAGCAAAGCAGCAAGTTGTAACTTGTAAATTCTTTCAACAGGCCTAGATAAATCTTGGAACAAACTTATTCATTACCTTGGTACAACGTTGTCACCTATTGTGAATTTAGAACCCCTTAACAGCATCTTGACGCCTCAAGTCACTTCAACGTCGAAACCTCTTTTATTGTGGCTAAGTGACATTTCACTTGATGAGGTTAGGCATTGTTCCTTACAACGGATGGGCCAGATATGACAGCGTTGTAGTCAACTTGTTTGGACTAAGAGTGAGGGTTGTATAATAGCTACGGATCAGGCATGTGGTTAGTGCAGCTAGGGCTACATATCTTCAGCTGAGAGTGGACCTCCTTTATTGCAAATAGGGCTAGATGAAAGCCTCTTCAAACTGCGGTTTAAGGCCTTCCCTTCACAGAGTATAAGTGTCCCTTCTTGCTACGTGTATTGCGGCCTAGGGAAACCTTAAGTGTTGCGGCTAGGAGACTACATTTAGGGTTAGGGCATTGGCCAGATCTCAGTGTTCAAGACACTTCCTTATTGCGGCTAAGATCCCTTCTGTTAGGACAGAGTTAGGAAGCCTTTTAGGACAGCGAATAGGGTCTCTCCTAGACCTACGATTAGATCTCTCCTTGTTGCGTTATTGTAGCTTCATTAAAGCCTCCTCCATGACAGCGTTAGGGTCTAGGGCATCCATTAGGGCAGCGTATACTCTTAGTGACTTTTTCTTTCACCAAAACCCAAACGAGTGGAGAGGAAAAGATCACATGAGATAGTGACAAATGACTTGCAAGCCACCTCCTTTTCTAGTAAAAGGTTGAGGATAGATGGGGGCAATTTGGTTGTTGGACGATCTTGACGAATTGTCCCGCAACACAAATAAATTCATATCTCCATGAATACTTATCGGAATCGAATGATCTTTAGATCAATACTACACCTCTCAATGAGAGGAATCCAAGAAAAATAGTAGTTGCCATGAATAAGAAGACCAACATGAAGTTTGGCCCTAGTTGCCAATTTTAACACATATGCTTCATTGTGAATACGTTGAGTCAATTTATGGTCGAGCCTCATCACATACATTGGATTGTTGTTTCGAATCTCTTGAGATATCTCTATAGCACAAACAACTACGGACTAAGATACACTACAAAGAACTTGAGGCTACATGGATATACTGACGCTGATTAGGTTGGCGTTGTGGTGGATCGAAAGAGCACGTCTAGATGTTGCTTCTCATTAGGGTCTACGCCAATTTCTTGGATAAGCAAGAAATATAAATCAGTTACTCTAACCATTGCCGAGGTCGAATATATTGCAGCTAGTATGGCCTATTGTGAGGCTATTTGGTTGAGGAAGCTCTTTAGAGAGCTATTTGATTATGTGTTAGAAACCGTCGTGATCTACTGCGACAGCCAAAGTGGGATTCACCTTTTAGAGAATCTTGTGTTCCACAACCACTCCAAGCACATTCATACAAGTACCACTTTATCCGAGATATGGTACAACGGGGAGCAATAAGGCTCCAACACATCAGCACTGATGAGCAGGTCGCAGACATCCTCACGAAGCACTTAGGGAAGGTCAAATTCTTAGCATACGAAGAAAGACTTGGAGTCGTGGAAAGACCTTCTCATGAGGGTCCCACTTGAGTTGGATGTTGAGCTTTGGGAGCTCCTAGGGGCTTGGGGTACTTCTTGGAGCTATGAGCGACCATAGGGTGAGTCATCCACCTTCCACTATTGGTGCGTTGTGTACAGGGTGAGTAGTTCACCTTCCCTTGTGATACCCCATAATGGTTGACATGTGTGTAGGGTGAGTGATTCACCTTCCCTTACGATTGATGACACGTGTGTAGGTTGAGTGGTTCACCTTCCCTTATGATTGACATAAGCATAGGATGAGTGATTCACCTTCTCCTATGGCATATGAACACGATTAGTGGTTCACCTTCTCCTTCAGATGCCCCAGCATACATCCTACCCATGTAGTTCGAGACTCATGGGAAGTACCTCTCATCTAGCCAATGAGTTGGGAAAAGTGGATAGGAACCATAGCACTATCGATGGACGCATCGTGTATTGTCATACTCCTTATGTCTAGGATGCATGGTGTTCAACAACTTGATCTAAGATCAACTCTGATTGAGGTTCTACCTCTGGACTTACTTTTATCAGTGGAGAGTGGTAAGGTCTTGTGACTCACTCTCGATCAATTCTTCTTCATTATTCATATCAGTATCCAACAGAGTAGAGTAGAGATGAGATACAGAGATGGTACATGATGTTCGATGATGATGGATGGATTGGCATGTAGAATTTTCCCTAGTTGAGGAGGAGTGTTAAATTGGCAAGTAGGGCCAAATTCCGCTCTAGACAGTTCATTTGATGGAGATGATGATTGCATTGGATTCCTCTTTTCCACAGGACCAAAATTGATCTAAAGATCATCAAATTTGGACAAGCAGAAATGTGTTTTTGAATTTATGCCCACACTTGTAAATTGTCAAGGTTGGACACGTCATCATGTAGGCTCATGAAGCCCAAGAGACATGTCACTTCGCCCTCAATGACTTGTATAAATATAAGTGACCTCTCACCTCATTTGGCATCATCATCACTCACACATTCTTCTCTCTCATTCTCTCATTGGTTTGTACAGCTATTGGGTAGCTCTTCTCTCTCACACGTGTGGCAAGAAGGATGAGTTTTTTGGGCAAATTACAAGATCAAAATTTCAAAGTAGTTGTAGGGTTTGACCAACATTGACCAAGCACTTTGACTCACACTTTGACTGCGATTTTTGTGGGAAAATTCATTTTTGGCAAGTTGTACTGTTGGCAAAGAAACCGAGATATTCTTGGTCATTTGACCTGCGTTGACCGCAGGCCTCTTTGACTACAAATTTGACTACAAGTTGACCAAGTTTGATTGTTGATTCATTGACTATTATGGGTTGATTTTGACCTCCTATTCAGGCCAAGTTTGATTGGGTTTGACCGAGCTTTAAAGGAGACATTTTGCTGTTGATTTGACCACCATTGACTTTTTGGTTAGGGATAAATTTCACTGCAATTGACTGCAGACTTGACTGGGTTGTTTTGACTTTGATTTGGCAAGTCAACTTTTAATTTTTGTACTCTCTCTCTATTAAACATTTGATATAATAATAAGAAGAACTGATCAAAGGGTTTTCCCCGCAATGGGGATTTTCCCTGGCATCTGCCAAATCTGGTGTTCTCTTATCTTCTAGGAAGAAATTTCAACTCCCACTCTGGTTATCAGTTTTCCTTATCATTCCATGCATTTAGTTTTAAATTCAAGCATAATAAAAATTCAAAAATCTGGAAATGACAATAATTTTCTGAAAACACAAATTTAGAGATTTCACAACTGCGGAAATTGCAGAGATAAAACACAACAAAATTATGACAGCCACACAAAAAATAACACAGTGATTTTTGGTTAATGTGACCCTGGAAAAACCCCCTAAAACCCTTGGGGAAACCAGTTTGAGAGCTCTTCTTTATTTCTGAAAATGCTTTTACATAGAAACTGAAATACACAGTAAAAATTCCAACAACCACAACTTACAACTTATCTCGATTTTTGTGCTTGAATTCCACCTCGAAAATCATGCCAATCAGCAAACAGCCAAAACAGAAATTTTTACAGCAATAAAACAGAGTTAAATGTTGTACGGCCAGCCTCGAAAAATGTGCCCAAAACTTGTTGTCCCTCTTCCTCGATTTTTGTGCCTTTCTCCTATTGTATTGTTTTTCCTTGGGATGCGTGCCAATAAATGTTGCTGCCCAGATTTACTTAAATGTCTTCTTGCTATTCTCCTTCACTTCCTCACTGCTCAGAAATTTTCTCCTTGCTCTCTCTTCTCTTTCTCTCAAATGCTCATGAAAGAATGAATGATCTTTTCCTCTTCTCTTCTCTTTTTATTCTCTAAATTACCTTTTGGGTTACCCTAAGATCTAATGGCTGAGATTCATTTAGATCTAGGGATGAGAATAAATGTGCATTTAATTTTCACTTTCTATTTTTAACTCACCCACTTAAATAAAGACCCACTTAGCCTTTTATTTCCATAGTCACTTTTTCACTTTCTAATTTTTCATTGACTTTAATAAAGTCACTTTGAAATTAGAATGTAACTTTACCACTTACAAAGTCACTTTTAAATTAAATTGACTTTACCACTTAGAAAGTCACTATAGGAGAAAAGTAAAAAATAAATTTGGACACTTTTCCCTAGGCCAAAGATCAAAGCCTTAGGGAACCACTTGTCCTCTGGTACCCAAATTTTAACACTCCCTCTTACCG
>APFE030428884.1:51984-122616 GCA_000404065.3 Pinus taeda
AGGTCTCAATGCCTGACCAAATAGACCAAACAACATCTTGCGAAGCCATATGGCCTCACAACTAGCCAAATTAGCAGCCATATACTATGCCTCAGCTGAACTCAATGCAACAGATTGTTGTTTCCGGCAGATCCACGACACAACTGCCGAACCCAACCCAAAACAACACCCGGAAGTACTCTTCCTATCTGAAGCGCAACCTACCCAATCTGAATCCGTGTACCCTGCCAGTCTCACTCCATCACCCTATCTATAATCCAAACCAAAATCCACAGTCCCCTGCAAGTAACGAAGAATGTGTTTTGCAGCCACCAATGCACTCTCCTGGGCTCACACATGAACTGACTCGTAGTGTTAACTGCAAAACATATATCTAGTCGAGTGTTGACCAAATACATCAAACAACCAATCAACTATCTGTATAGAGTAGGATCCACCAACTCGGAATCAAAAGCATGAAGCTTCTTCCAGTTAGTAATCATAAGTTTAGACATGGGTTTGCAGTCCTCCATGTGAAATCTGCTAAGAATATCCAGAATGTACTTCCCTTGTCCCAGGAAGAAATGCCCCTCCTCCTACCACGCCTCCAATCCCAAAAAAAAATGCATCAAGCCGATATCCTTCATCTCAAACTCTGAAGCAAGATCTCTCTTGCAGCCCTCAATGAGTCTCTCTGCACCAATGATGATCAAGTCATCGACATACAACACCAGAATGAAAGGCTCCTCACCCACCACAATGAAGTATAGGCTCGGATCAACTTCACTCTTTATGAAACCCAACTGCTGCAAGTATGTATCAATCCTAGAGTACCAAGCTCTAGGAGCTTGCTTCAGGCCATAGAGTGTCTTTTTCAATCTGCATACATGGGACTCCTTCCTATGCACCTCAAAGCCCTGCGGCTGCTCAATATAAACCTCCTACTGAATGAAGCCATTGACAAATGTGGTCTTCACATCCATCTGGTGGATCTTCCAACCCATCTCTGCTGCAATCGATATAATGGAGCAAATAGATATACACCGAGCTATGGGAGCGAAAGTCTCCTCATAGTCAACTCCCTCTACCTGTGAGAACCCTCTCGCCACAAATCGAGCCTTGAACTTCTCGATGCTGCCATCTGCAGCATGCTTTATCTTATAGAGCCATCTGGAAGTAACAACTGATTTACCTTCAGGCCTCAGCACTACCTCCCAAACATCGTTCTTCATAATAGAAGAATACTCCTCCATCATGGTCTCTCTCTAGACCTGCTGGCTGGCTGCCTCCTCATAACTAGAAGGCTCGGAGTCAACAATGCTTGTTACCAATGCCATGTAACTACAACACCACTCAGGTGGTTTACTCTCTCTAACCTGTCTCTTTGGCCCAGCGACTGATGTGGCCTCGTGCAAGGTATATTGAAGCCACTTGGGCTTCCTCTTCCCTGAGCATACTTCTCCCATCGGAGTGAAAAAATCCTCATCATCATCAGAAGCCTGAACTCTTGAAGGCATGCCAACGAACCTCATGCCTGAATATGTGCCTGTAGATGCTAAAGTACTGTGTGAACTGTCCATTAGTGGACTACCCTATGAACTGCTCTATGGACTGCCCTGCATGTTGCCCGAAGAACCACCCACCTGACTCTGAGACCACTGCTCACTGATGGACTTGACACTATAATCGATGTACCTCCTAATCCTTGACCACTGGATCCCTGTGACTGACTCAGCTGCTCCTGAGGGTCTGGTGACTCTAGATACTCTAACCCCCGTGACCTCCTAAAAGCTCTCTCCTCCTCGAACTTCACATCCGGCCTGACAACCACTTTCCTCTGCGCGAGAATATAGATTCGATAAGCTTTCGAGGTCTCGCTATAACCCAGGAATATGCCCTTGTCTGTAGTGGGCTCTAGCTTGGTCCTATTCTCCTTGGGGACATAGGAATATGTAAGGCACACAGAGATAAGAAAGTGCCCAACATCAGGCTTCTTCCCAGAAAAAGCCTCCTCCGGAGTCACATTCCCCAAGGCACGATGTGGACTCTTGTTCTACAAGTACACAGCAGTTTTGCAGGCCTCTACCCACAAAAATAAAGGTAACCCCCGATCATGAAGCATGGCTTTGGCAGCCCCTGCAATGGATCTGTTCTTCTTCTCCGCAACCCCATTCTGCTAGGGGTAGTAAGGAACTGTGAACTCCCTCCTAATGCCTATCTTAGCACAAAAATCAACAAACTCACCAAGGGTATACTCCACTCCATTGTCCACCCTAAGGACCTTGATCTCCTACCTGTCTGGGTCTCCACAAGAGCTTTGAACTCTTGAAACTGCTTGAAGACCTCACTCTTGGTCTTCAAGAAATAAATCCAGGTCTTCCTAGAGTGGTCATCAATGAATAAAACATAATACTCATAACCACTCAAGGATACATGAGACATCCGACCTTTCACATCGGTATGAATAAAGTCAAGGATCCCGGTCGCTCTGTTGTCACTGCTGGGAAAAGGGGATCTAGCAAACTTCCCCATATCACATCCTCTGCATATGTCAAGGTGATCAGGACTAAAATCTAGAACACCAGTGGTGATCTCCTGCAATGTACTCAAGGCCCCATGATACATGTGCCCCATCCTGCGGTGCCAAATCTCACACAACTTTGAATTGCTACATCTAATGTCAATCCTATCTCGGGTGCTGCTACTCAATGCCATCAGGGGCTAGAATGAGAACTTGTACACCTTGGCATGGCGCACACCACTCTCTCTCGCTGAAGAAGTTGGAGTTCCCTTATGATATATAAGCACCTCCCCTCTCTTGAACAACACATCATACCCTCTGTCCTCAAGTGCTGAGACAGATATCAGGTTCTTCTTCATTCCAAGCACATATAGAACATCTGACACTTCCAAGGGAGGTTTGGGTCCTTTATCAAATGTCAATGTCCCCACGCCGACAGATCTAACAATGTTGTCATCACCAAGTACTACCTACATATCAGTATACCCCTCTAAAAGCTCTGAGAAGTACTCTCTGACTCATGTCATGTGGCAAGAAGCGCCACTGTCAACATACTAAATGCTAGAAGATGCTCTGCTAGTAGTGGGGAATGCACACTCCCCCTGAACCTGTATGGCAGGTGATCCTGCACTAGTGGCCTCACAAGTTATGAACCCAAACTCCCGATCAAAGCTCTCTGAGAAGCTCTCTATCTCTGCAAAAGCTGCCATGGGTTTGTCTTTCCCTTTCTTTTTCTTCTTCTCCGGACACACAACCACATAGTGTCCCAACTTTTGACAATTCCAAGAATTGACTTTGGAATAGTCCTTCTCCTTGTTTTGCTGCTTGCCTTTACCTTTGCCCTTCTTGCCTCTTGCTAACAATGCCACATTGTCATCCTCCTCCACCTGTTTGGTAACCTCAAGATGTTTCTTTCTGATCTCATTCTGAATGCAATCATCCCACAACCTCTCCCAATCAGGAAGGTTTTCCCGTGCAACATTGCCATCCACAAAATTCTCCCAAGTCCTTGGAAAGACCATTCAAAGCAATCCCTCACCAACTCAGTGGGTGCAATGATCTCACCTACGGCTGCCCACTCATCTCTCACTGAAGTGACCTTTTTTGAGGAATGTGTAGCACTGTTAGTCTTAGCCATTTAATGGCCTTCAGTTTCTCCTTTAGAACCTTTTTTTTTCATTGAGCTGGTAAAGACTGTCAAGGTTGTCCACACTCATGTGCATAAGTCTTTCCTCTCACATGAGGAATGATATGGTCTTTGATTCCTTCCAGAATTAATCTTTTTGCCTTAGCATTCTTTTTGTTAAACTCTGCCAATTGTACAAGGTCAACAAGTACTACTACTAGGTTCTGTGTTGTATTTACCATAATGCCCTAGACTTCTGCTTCCTCAAAGATGCTCTAGATTATCTCCTTCCATGCATTGTAGTTGTTCTGCCCATCCAACCTGTGTTCAACTCTCAAACCCAAAGACATGTAACTGAAATTTTCAAATCTGTGGTAAAGATTTTTGCTTTCTGTGTAAAAATCAGTGCGCTGTAATTTTCATTTTGCTGTCCCAAACTGCACTTTTCAGCGAACCAAGCTCTGATACCATGAAGACATTTCAACTCCCACTCCGGTTATCAGTTTTCCTTATCACTGCATGCATTTAGTTTTAAATCCAAGCATGACAAAAATTCAAAAATCTGGAAATGACAATAATTTTCTAAAAACACATATTTAGAGATTTCACAACTGCTGAAATTGCAGAAAAGATAAAACAAAACAAAATTATGATAGCCACACACAGAAAATAACACAATGATTTTTTGTCAATGTGACACTAGAAAAACCCCTACAACTCTTGGAGAAAACCAGTTTGAGAGCTCTTCTTTATTTCTGAAAATGCTTTTACAGAGAAACTGAAATACACAATAAAAATTCCAGTAACCACAAATTACAACTTATCTCGATTTTCATGCTTGAACTCCACCTTGAAAATCATGTCAATCAGCAAACAGCCAAAACAGAAATTTTTACAGCATTAAATGTTATATGGCCAGCCTCAAAAAACATGCCCAAAACTTAATGGCCCTCTTTCTCGATTTTTGTGCCTTTCTCCTGTTGTACGATTTTTTCTTGGGATGTGTGCCAATAAATGTTGTTGCCCAAATTTGTTGAAATGTTTTTTTGCTGCTCTCCTTCACTTCCTCACTGCTCAGAAATTTTCTCCTTGCTCACTTTTCTCTTTCTCTCAAATGCTCATGAAATAATGAATGATCTTTTCCTCTTTCGTTCTCCTTTTATTCTCTAAATGACCTTTTGGGTTACCCCAAGATCTAATGGCTGAGATTCATTTAGATCTAGGGATGAGAATAAATGTACATTTAATTCTCACTTTCTATTTTTTAGCTCACCCACTTAAATAAAGACCAATGTTGCAGTAATCGTTATCGGGATATTATCGGCGAGGGGAAAACATCGGGAAAAAATCGGTAAAAATCAAAAAACAAAAACAACTAAAAATAAAAAATAAAAAATACAAAAATCGTAGTATACAAAAATATTCATTTTTTCAATTTTTTTTAATATCTAAAGCATCTACAACATAAAATAAATACATTGACACATAAATATGATAAAAGAACTAATATATAAGATGTGTAATATCATTTCTAGTGCTACATCACACATAACAACGAATCATGTCCTAAATAGTAAGCCCTGACTCTTGAGTCCCAACTCAACCTCAAAATATCAACAAAAAATATAATAATGTATCTCATATCATGAGTCATAATGTCATATACAATGAAATGAATCAAATAACTAATACTATTGATTTCCTCTGCCCCTCTTGCGAGAAAATGCAATAGCTTTCCCTTTTCCTCTAGATGTAGATGTTGGTGGGGTTGACAGTGGACTTTGCTGTGCTCTAGAAGCTGAAGAACTAGGAGCTACAGGAGGTAGACCACGTCCTCTACTAGTGGCAGGGGTAGCTTGGGTAGTTGGCGTCACCTCCTCATCCTGTTGCTCCTCCTCCACCTCCCTCTCTACGCCTTCCACTACCTCTTGCTCTAACTAATCACCGACAGACTCCATGAGAGGCCTCTCAACCTCAACCCTCCATGCAGCAGTGGTGTCAATCCCACCCGATGAAATGGCCTCCATATCAAGTATCTTCTCAAGTTGCCTCACTCACAATCGAAGATTGTAGAAGACGTAGACCATGTCATTAAGTCGCTGGGACTCCAACCTGTACAAAGATCATAAAATAATAACTATAAAAAAATATTATTTAATGAATTCAAAAAAATTAATTGGAAATTTGGAATATTTTAAGTTTTAAGTTTAACCTGTTGCACTTCTTGTTGTGTATATTTTCAAATACACTTCAGTTGTGCTTGCATCCCGAGGAGCTAAATGTTTGGGAAAGCTTTCACAGATGAGGTATTCTGGCACCATAGTGAGTCCACCATGCATCTACCACAAAATTACAAATAATATAAACATAAGAAAAAAATGAAATTTGAAAGTTGAAGCAAAGTATGAAGTTATGAACTTGAAGAGACAATGAAATTCGAAACAAACTAAAAAATACCTGGCATTTTAGTCTTCCTATCAACCACAACCATCTAAAAGCTAAATGTGCCCCCTGCCATCCTATATATCTCCATTTCTTTGGAGATTTCTGCACGTTTTGCTGGAGATCGCACCATCATCTGAACATAGATTAAGAATCCATTTATGATCTCAGCATCAAATAAGAACCCTCATGGGTAAAAAATTGCGGGGTTCAGGTAAATCCTTGCAACATGAATGGGATGATGGAGTGTGTTGTTCCATCGTTCATCAATCACTTCCTACAGGAGGAGTTGTTTTTGAAACCCCTCATCTCCCTTATCATCATAGTAGGCCCGAATGGATTCTTTGGTCCTGTCCATGGCCTCATACAAATAGCCCATTGTGGGCTTCGCACCATCAACTAATCGAAGAACCTTTAACAAAGGTTCAATAACGCTGCATACCTCCTGCACTCTCGCCCAGAAGTTTTCCTGGCATGAAACTAATTTTCATGCCTCTCCCTGTGGTTTGCAGCTAAATGTCAAAGCAAACCACTTATTTGAAAGAAACATTCTCTTCACATCCCACATAGAATTCAAGAGGGATTGAAGAGATATGAAATTGGTGGCAAACCGTGTAATGGCGGGGTGCACCAACTCCTTGTTGTTGGTGAATTTTCTCATCAAGCTAAGCACATATGTATGATTATATATAAATTTTGTAATGTTTTTTGATGAGTCAACAATATCTTTGACAAAGAAAATTTTTCCTATGTCCTCCAACATCAAATCAATACAATGTGCAACACAAGATGTCCAAAATAAAGTAGGATACCTCTCCATAAGCATCTTGCCAGCAACAACATAATTTGCAGCATTGTCCGTTATGATTTGGATAACATGTTCTGCACCCACCTCCAAAATAAACACATCCAACAAATTACTTAATAATTTTGCATCTTTGATATGTGAAGATGTATCAACAGATTTCATAAACATTGTCCCCTTGGGATAATTAACCACGAAGTTTATAAGGGTTCTCCTCTTTTGGTCGGACCAACCATCTGACATTACAGTCCATCCTGTTTGTGCTCATGATGACCTAAACTCCTCCAATTTTTTGGTGCAGTCATCCTTTTCATCTAGAAGAATGCGGCCTCTAAAGTCATCATAAGAAGGGATTTTGTATCCTGGCCAACAATTGCAATAGCATCAACAACAAGCTTGAAAAATGGATTATTCCTTGCAACATTGAAAGAAATATCACTCCAAAGGAGAAACTTGCGCAACAACTTGTCAGCTTGTTCTTTCTCCTTTTTTTTAAGCATTGAAGTGATAGATGGTTGTGAACCAGTCGTGGTTTTAGGAACAAAAAATGATGAGGTAGCTACAGGGTTGGTTGTAGACATTGATGTTGAAGTAGAACTATTGTCACTTCCATATTCACATCCTAACACACTCCCTGCTAGTTACATCTTCAGATGTGCTTTGGTCACTTTGTCTTGCTCTAATTCTTCCAATGATCTCATGGCTTTTCGGATAATTTCCGCATTTGTATTGGTGCAAGACCCTACATCACATCCAGGGATTTGTGCAAGGTGATATTTCAATTTATAAACCCCCCCTGACATATGCTGCCCACACAACTTGTAAGACAAGTTTATTCTATGAAACCCTCCATTAGGTTCACCAAATTCCCACTAGGATCCAATTTCCTTGGCATGTTTGTAACCTGGTTGAACTCTTGAGTTTTAATGTAAGATGAAGTTTGAAGTTGAACCTATGGCACAATAAGAATTGCAAGATAAAAAAATTAAATGAGAACCTCAACTCAATCCAACAATAATAGAAAAATACACATTGAAACCCAATAAAAATGATGCAAAAAAATAGAGCACAAGAAAAAATTAAATTAATAAATCTAACAATCAAGTTTTTGCATTTTTGGCCAAAATGAACTCTCTTCACTCTATGCAACAAAAATGAAAAAAAACACACCATCAAATCCACTAAAAAATCATTGATAATCAATGGGTTATAGAAACCCAAGCAAAAACAAGAAAAAAACCAAAACAAAATGGCCAAATTTGGTGCCCATACTTGGAAACCACGGTTTGCCAAAGAAAGTTGGTCGAAACACAAAGTTCTTTTGCTTGGGATGCTAAAATCTCTAGTTTTTCTTCTCCTCTGCCCTAGCAGACACCTTTTTCTCGTCCTCGGCTCTTAAACAAGTCCACTGTCTGCTAAAAATGAGAAATAAAACTCATCAATTTGCTTATAAAATGCGTTATCCCAGAGGGTTGCGATTTTTTCCATTCGAATTGCGATTTGTAAAAATCGGGCGATAATATCGGCTGAGTCAAAAAATCGCGATTTTCGCAACACTGATATATACAAGGCAATTTGACTTCATTTGGAGTATCTCACGCTCTCACACATAGTTCGATATCTGAAGCTGGAATCTGGGAAAAGTGGGAAGGTGAAGAAGGAGTATAAAAGGAGTGCGAGTTTGGTCAAGAAGGAAGGGAAGGACAAAATTGAAGCTTTGGTATCTCTCTCTCTCTCTCTCTCTCTCTCGTGTGGGCTAGTTTAGGAGATCAAAGTCTCTTTGTGAAGGTCGAAGTTGTTGGTGATGCCGGAAGCTGGCAAGTCGAAGTTGCTAGGGTTGAAGTGGTGCTATTACTAGGTCGAAGGTTGGATCGATGAAGGAGAGGCTGGCTTGGTGTGGAGGAGGTCTATGTCTAGAAGACTCTCAAGAAAAACTATTGAAGGAAGAGATTTTTGACTGGGTTTTCCCCTAGATAGGGGTTTTGCCCGTGAAAAGTGCCTACATCTTGTGTCTTGTGTTTTTATGATCTTCATGCACACTTAATTTGGTAATTGCTTGATGAAAGATAATATAACAAATAAGTAAAAGAAGCCAACATAATTCACAAGTAATTATCAATATAGAGAAATCTAACCCAATCCTACTAGCATTGATTTCTCAACAAATTTGACCTCCAATGTAGCTGTCTTGTCAAATTTTGTCCCCCATTAACTTTCTATGTGCACCACTTTATTTTCAACATGTTGAATCAAAATCAAATTATTAAAATTTAGCCATACGTTGTGCCTCATGAACTTCAACGTGATGTCTGTTGACTGCCTTTTCACCACCCTTCGATTTACATTTGGAACTTTGACTTGAGTTGTCCTTAATGTGGTGGGCCCCACATGGCTGCAACATCACCTTTGATATTCCCTTATATTTCCATATCATATGTTGACTTATTTTGACTTTGAAAAAAATTGAAATTTTTTCCAATTATTGATTTTTAAATTTTCTTTTTCTCATTTTTTACCATTGACATTAGGAAAATGGGCTTTTGAGGGACTATAAGTCGTTTTTTGACCCTTAAAGTGGGTTCTAAAATAATGTTTCGCCTCTGAAGATGAATTTCGAGTAGTCACATGCCCTAGACATTTCTCAAGACCACTTATTTACATCATTACATAGAAAATAATTAAAAAATCCTATTTAGACCTAGTTAAATTCGCCGAAATTTTACGAGTGATCTAGTATGGTAATATACAATGACTTTAGACACTAGGACTCACCCAAGCTCTTGCCATCAAGCCGCACTCTGGCTGTGGGGTTATTGCTTGGAGGAAAAAACTCAATTAATTATCAAGTCCTTGAAAGTATGTAATAATTAACTAAGTAAAAAAAACCTCCCAAAGTAAACTCACTTGATAACAATGTCTCAAGTTACCTAGGCCTGTTACATGACTCAATTCATCACACTAGCATCACTTTACATCATTCCCATAGGGCTTGCGGATTTGAGTATAACATAGAAGAAAATGAGAATAAGAAGTTAAAAAACTCTAATGATATATGAACTCTGATGGTACATGAAGCCTCCGACATATCCTTGGACATGGAGTCATCAATTTTTTTCAGGTGCAACTTCAGTGGTCAACATTTGGCTCCACAGGGGATGCGTGCTTGATAGGAAGTGAGGGCATGCGGGGACCTAGAATATGCATCCACAAAAATACATATATCAATATTGTCCATTCAAAATATCATCATATAAAATCAAATACTAACACGCTGAAATAAAGAACTCTAATAGCAAGAAATGGAAATTTATTCTAATGAAACTACTCGAATAACAAAAATGACAAAGATCAAGGTTAGAAATACAATATAGAGATGCACCATGGCATTAGATGTCTCCAGTGAAATCCATCTTGAGAACCTGCCTACTCACAGGCAGATCTATAGGTTCTTTCTTTGATGTGCCCTGTCCAATTCTGACTGTCTTGAGACTTTGACTTGCCCCAATATTAACCTATGTGTGGCCATTAGATATACCAAGCCTCTTCCTTTTCCCTTTTCGACTATTGATTTGTTGAGGCTTGATATAGCTAAAAAATGGCGATTCATTTTTTATATCTTTTTTGTTTTTTCCTTTTCTTCTTGGTTAGTTGCGATGGTGATGATGTCGCAATTGCTTTCGCTCCCTCTGCCTTGTCTTGAGAATGTTCTGATGGAAGATTTGAAATACCTAAGCTTTTGGAGCTATGCCTAAATTTTTCATTCTGAACCCGCTTTGTCAAGGGTGGTAGAAAATTCGTCAACACTGCATCACTTCCTGACTTGTATGACCTATAGATGATTTTATTGTTGGGTTTCCTTGGGTCCTCAACATGATATCTTCTCTAACTCCCGATCAAGCCTGACAAAGGTATTATTTGGCATGGGGATGGTAGCATATGATAAGTCCATCTGAAGATCTCACCTAAATTTGATGCCCATTTCCTTGATAGGAGCATTCCCTTTATTCTGTCTGGGTATGCAATTAGGAAAACTTGTAAATCATTAATTATTCCACACTTCAATTCTTTTGGAATCCTTTGAACTTATGTTGTGATAGGGCCTAGATACCCTTAAGTCCAATTGCTCCTTGAGTTTCTTGGTCATGACATTTGATAAAGCCTTTGGATCTAGCATGTAGTTGTGTAAAAGATGATCATTCACTATCAAAGAAACAAAAAAATGGTTGATGATCTTCATTCCCCAAATAACAGTTCATACTTTTCAATATAATCGTTTGTCTTCCTATTCATCATTAGACTTTTATTCCCTTTGAGTAACTTCAATGGCACTTAGTAACTTTTCCCTTTGAGATGGTATTTTCAAAAGCTCTGTCATCGGAATAGAAACCATTGCATTATTCACCCAATCACCCAAGTCAAAATTTATTTCTGAAGTAGGAGGAGAAAATTTTCTATATTTATTCGGATTTTGAATATCACTTCTCTGATAAGTCATCCCTTTGTGTTTTTCCATAGCAAGAATATGTTTAGATGTAGGCTTTTCCCCAAAAGTCTTAGTGACATTATCAAAATTTGCAATCTTATTATCAACCCCAAGATTATTAGGCCTATGGTCAATCTCCTCATTTCTTTTAATGATACTAACTTGATATTCCATGGAGAACATATTGATTTGACCACTTGTTCCCACATGTTCAGCGCCTAACACACCACTTTCCATAATTCTCTTCACATATGGGCATGTGGCTTCTTCATAAAACTTATCACATGCCCTACAATAAGGGGGAACTTGATCTACCCTGTTGGTGGACTCCAATGGATTTGGGGGCCTATAATCTTGTGGAGGGCCCTTATTCTTTTGCCATCTATCATTGGGCCTAGGTTGGAATCTTTGCACTTGTGATCTTTCTATGGCCACCAACCTATTTTGCATGGCTTGCATTTCTTTTGCATGATTCATTTCCGTGCTCTTGATTAATTGGGTTAACTCCTTGATTGGATCCTTATCAACTTCCTTTGCTTCAACTTTTCCTTTATGTTCATGAGACTTCAATGGCTCTCTACTCGAACCAAGAATTTCTGACTTTCTTGATTCCTTTCTAGCCTTCTCCGTCTTTAAGGTTTCTGTTTGAGCTTCATTTAGATTTGCAAGCTCCTTTCTCCTTAGCTCGTAGCCAGTGTCAACACCAAAAGCATCCAAATAAGAGCACAAAAGAAACTTTTCAGGAGGCTTAATATCGTTAGGCATACTTTCCACCAAGTCATTAAATCTCTTGTTAAACTCCTCCATAGTTTCATTCTCATTCTTCTTCATAAAACTACTAGCATTGATTGTCACCAACCGTAATGAAGTTCAGATCAACATCACTCTTCTGGAAACCCAATTGTTGCAAGTAGGCATCTATCCTCTCGTACCATGCGCTCAGCGCCTGTTTCAGTCCATACAAGGATTTCTTAAGCCCACACACATTAGACTCACTCTCATGCACCTTAAAGACCTGTGGCTGCTCAATGTACACCTCCTCCTGTATAATACCATTGAGAAAGGCAGTCTTCACATCCATCAGGTGAATCCTCCAACCCATCTTAGCTGCTATAGATATCATTGCTCTAATGGAAGTATAACGAGCAACCATAGTGAAGATCTCCTCATAGTCAACTCCCTCTACCTATGAGAACCCTCGCGCCACAAAACGAGCTTTGAACTTCTCCACGTTGCCATCTGCAACATGTTTGATCTTGTAGAGCCACCTAGAAGTCACTATTGAGTTCCCATCAGGTCACGATACTACCTCCTAGACATCATTCATCATGATGTAGGTATACTCCTCCACAATGGCATCCTTCTAGATCTGCTGACTGGCGACCTCCTCAAGTGTAGCTAGCTTTGTCTCAACAACATCCGCTGCAAAACCACCCCACCTCTCTGGTGGTCTGCTCTCCCTGATTGATCACTTGGATTTCCCCACAACCTCCTGAGCTTCCTTCAGAGTCTACCAAAGCCATCTTGGCTTCCTCTTCCCTGTAGTAGCCTCTTGTGGTGGTATGGGAAAATCCTCAACTAGTGCCTCTCCTCCTGACGAGGAAGGCTCTGATATAACCAATGGAGATCCTGGACTCAGATATCTTGCACCTAACGATCCTACACTCGGTGATATTGGAGTTTGAGACCTTGTCACCACTGAAGTAGATGACCTTCCTGATCTTGATGGACCACCTGATGCTGATGAAGCCTGTGGTGTGGCCCCTTGTTGAGGAGCTTGTTGCTCTACTTGATCAATCTCTAAAGACCTCAAATCTCACATCCTGCCTCTGGACAACTTTCCTCTATGCAAGAATATATATATGGTAGGCTCTGCTGGTCTCACTATAACCCACTAGGATGCCCATTCTCTGCAATGGGTTCCAACTTTGTCCTCTTCTCCGTAGGGGCATGTGAATATGTAATGCACCCAAAAATCTTGGTTTGCCCAACTTCTGGCTTCTTGCCAGTAAACGTCTCCTTAGGAGTCTTGCTCTCCAAGACTCTATGTGGGCTCCTATTTTGCAAATATACTGCAGTGTTACACACCTCGACCCACAAAAAGAAAGGTAAACTCTGGTCATGCAACACTGCTCTAGCTGCACCCAATATGGCCCCGTTCTTCCTCTACACCACCCCATTCTGCCGAGGGTTATAAGGCACTATAAACTTCCTCTTGATGTAAACACTCCTACAAAAATCCTTGATCTCATTGGAGGTATACTCGCCCCCATTATCTGATCTCAACACCTTGATCTTCCTCCCCGCTTCTTCTCTACAAGAGCCTTAAACTCTTGGAACCTATTGAAGACCTCATCCTTGATCTTTAGAAAAAAATTCAGGTCTTCCTGGAGTGGTCATCAATGAAGGTCACTTAGTACTCACATCCAGTCAATGATACATGAGACATAGGACCACAAACATTAGAGTGTACCAAGTCAAGGATACCTGTAGCTCTGTTGTCATTGCTCATGAAAGGTGACTTGGTGTACTTTCCCAATGCACACCCCTTGCATGCATCATGATGCTTCGTGTTGAAGTCAAACAAACCTATAACCATCCCCCTCAACATCCTGAAAACTCCATGGTGCAAATGGGCCATCCTCTTGTGACATAGCTCACACAATTCACTATTGCTGGTCTGTGCCACCAAAGCTCTAATAGGCTGAAACATAAGCTTGTATAGCATCCCACTACAGGCTCCAATCACACGAGCATACTTGATACTCGATCCTCTAGGATATCAATAATTGTCCCTTTCAAAACAACACCTCATGCTCCCTGTCCTCCAAGCTAGACACTGATATCAAGCTCTTCAGCGTCGGAACATAAAGAACATTTGTCACCTTCAGAGGAGGTAAAGACTCCCTCTGAAATGATACTATTCTATCTCCTGCCCCTTTGACCTTGGAAGCACAACCTCCAAATCAATAACATCCTCTGAGAGACTCGTGAAGTGCTCTCTCACTCCGGTCATATGGCAAGATGCTCCATTGTTAGTGAACCATGCACGAGAAGATGTAACATGAGTGGCTAAACTCACCACCAAGGCAAACTCATCCACTTTAGTTGATAAGGCAAACTTAGTGTCAAATCTGCAAGCGAAATTGCCCACTTCTGCTGAAGTCGCAACTCCATGCTTCTTCTTATTCTTCTTGTTGGGACACTGAACAACATAGTGACCCATCTTCCCACAAGCTGAGCATTTCACTTTGCTCATGTCTTTCTCTTTCGCCTTCTGCTTTCCCTTCTCCTGCTTCGCTCCACTAGAAGACCCATTCTTGGCCTTCTTCTTGCCTTTCGTTGCAAGGGCGACATTCTCCTCACTACCCCCACCACTCTTGCTACCCGCCTTAGTACTCCTCCTAGATGAAATCGTCCCACATTCTCCTCCAATCTAGAAGGTGCTCTTTGGCCACAATGCCATGTATGAATCCATCCCATTTCTTAGAGAACCCATCTAAGGCAATCCTGACCAATTGGTTCTCTGGAATAACCTCTCCCATGGCAGCCAACTCATCCTTCACCTGTGAGATCCTAGTGAGGTATGAGGTCACATTGTCGGTCTTGGTCATTTTGGTGTTGTGTAGTTTTTGTCTAAACTCCATCTTCCTATTCTGAATAGAACTCTGGTGTAAAGAGACGAAGGACTCCAACATCTGGGAGGCAAATTTCATCGTGGACACATGAGGGAATAAATGGTCCTTATGGCATCTAGAAAGATTTTCTTAGCCTTCACATTCTTCTTGTTGAAGCCCACTAACTGAGTTTGGTCAGTAGTTTGAAAATTTCTAAATCTACACATTAGAAATCCTACTTCAATAACTGGTTTAGCATCTCCTACTTGTTTTTACATTCAACAAGTTATTTAATTATTTAAACACCGATGAAAACACTACAACAGACTACACTTACATACAGATCATAAACTGAAATAGATATGAGACAAAAACACAAGGGACACCGTTATTTTTGGACAAACGTCCCCTGAAAACCCAATGCGGGAAAACCGGTGCAGCAACTCTGAGGGTTTTCTATTATTAAGCTGTAGTTTTGAATACAACTCTGGATGACGTCTCGACTATCCAGTTATAGAGATAAAATATACTGGCAGAAACCTAAGTGAGATTACCTCACTTCACCCGACAAAAATCTCTCCAATCCGGCAACTGAATTGACTATCCTCGGCTACAACTGCACTGCCCCTTCACAGTAGCTGCGTAGGCATGCGTGGAGCACTCTGAGACTCTGCGTTAGCCCTGCACTGGCCTCACTGCCTCTTGGAGCTTTGACGTCAGCCTTCTCGGCTGATCCTGCTGCTCCTCGACTGATTTCAGACTTCTGCAGGAGGTCATTGATCTTCTACGCTGGCACTGCGTGGGCCCTCCTAGCCCAGCGTCAGTCCTCCTTGCTCTGCGCTGCCTCCTTTGGTGTATCTCTCCCTCTCTCTGCTGAGTAGCCGGAAAAGATCCTCCACCCCAACTATCCCTGCCCCTCTGCTATAACTTAGATCACCCGCTCGATTTTCTGAGCAAACCTCGCCCCATAAAAATAGAACTGATTGATCAATATGGTGTGTGTCCAACTGACCCTCAAGCCTCTTCTTATACTTTTCCTGTTGATGAATCAACGACCGAGATTAAGTCCTGTATCAACGACTAAGATTAAAATAGACTTGATGCTCGCCGCTTAGAAGCTTCTCACCCATATTTTTATTAATACCCATTAATATTTTTGTTTTCCTAAGTTAGACTTAGGAACTCGTTAAAAATATTAATTATTTTAATAACTCACAATCTGAGCAGGCTTACTCCAAAAGATTTCTGGGTCTTGGAGATCTTATGTATTCTAGCCCCTCCACAAAATTTTGGAGCTAGAGCACATTCGATGCTACCCAAAATCAACACTCCCTCTTAGCGAGGAATGTGCTCTAGCAATACTTCCCAACAGAAGTATCGCATTGATCCACTGCATCGGTCCACTGTGCTGCTGATGCTTGGCTTGCTGCGCTTCATCCATTGCACTTGCTGTATCCTGTACTGCTGCCCATGACTCTGCTACTGTCACTGCTACATTTGTATTGCAGCTCCCTCTCAAAATGTTGCATCATCCAGCCCATAGCAATGGCACTGCTAATTGTTGCACTGCAACTCAGTTACTGAGAAGTAAGTAAATGAAAATTCACCCAAAAACTGACATGCTGGTCAGTATAGGTGCCTCGTGATGTTGAAGCTACCTCTGTTGCTAATTTGTGCTGACCCTTTGCTACTACTGTGTTGCTGTAATCTGCTCTATGCCTCTCGCACTGCTACAACATCCACTGCGCTGCTTCAGACTTAGGCACTTTAGCTATGCCACTGTTGCTCCATCATCCCTTGCACCAAGTGACTCCTGTCATTCTGCTACTGCCGTTAAGGGTTCCCGTCGCCGTATGTGATCCAAGAGTTTGGTCACCTCAAGGATTCTGCCCTCTCGTGTAGTCCTCCCGACTACAACTCGATGTCACCCCACCTCTTCTCTAGAGGTGCATGAGCACTCATGGCGCAATCCTTGTCATCATCCTCCTTGTCAGCTTTCGCTAGAGCAACCTTCGAGTCAGAAGCCTCTTCCTTGCCCTTCTTCCGTGGGCACTGAGTGGCGAAATGTCCTAGTTCACCACACTTGAAGCATCTAACCTTGGATATATCCTTTTTCTACTTTTTCTGCTGCTCATGCTATCCCGATGATGCGAGAGTTGCATCCTCCTCCTACTCCTTCTTGACCCAGGCTCCTCTGTTGCTACTTCCTGCCTTAGTCAGCCTCCTGATCTCTTCAACAGCCTCTTCCCGTCGAAGAGCTGCCCACATTTCCTCCCAACCGGGGAGAGAAGCTCTACCCAAGATACTCTGGAAAAATGTCTCCCAGTCTTCGGTGACTGCATTTAGGGTAGTCTTGACCATGAACTAAATATCTGGTGTAGACCCAACGGAGGTCAGCTGCTCTCGAATCCCTTGCAACCTGATAAGGAAGGGGTCGATCTCTTCTTCCTTTTGCATCTGGTACTGTCTCAGCTGATTCTCCAATAGAATCTTTCGTTGAACGGAAGTCCCCTGGTACAAGGCGGTCAATGTCTCCCACATCTCCCTTGTTGTTTCCTTCTTAGCAATGTGTGGAACCACATGATCCTTGACCCCGTCTAGAATCATGCATTTAGCCTTCGCCTGGGCCTCCTCGTACTTCTTCAACAGATCAATGTCGACCGGAACAACAACTACCTTCAAGGCATAGTCCTTGATGCGATTCTTGTCTAGGATTGCCAGGATCCTAGCCTTTCAGATGACAAAATTGGATGCTCTATCCAATCTATCTTGATCCCTCAGTCCATTAACTGCCATCTCTGCTCAACAAATATAGGACTAGTTCTCTTCTCCCTCTCCTCCTGTTAATCTAGCAAGACTTAGTCTTTGGCACTAGAAATCCTCTAAGGAACAAGCTCCTCTAGACTCCCTTTGAGTCCCAATTTCCTTCACGGAATTCCTCTAGCCAAATGTCGAATCACTTCTCTCCAATCCTCCTTTGCTGTTGCAACCTGGATCTAGATTTCTTTGGCTAGAAATTTGTCAAGGTAGTGACTCCTTCTACCTCGGCTTTGTCTCCACAGACATTGTTCTGCACCAACAACAATAGCGCCCCACCAGCTCCACTGATCAAATCTGCTCTGCTCCTCCAGCCCTGACAATTGTTTGATTTGAACCTCTCAGGCTCTGCGCTGGCCCAAGAGAGCTGACGCAGTCACTGTGTGAGATCCTCTCGGGTACTGCGTCACCCTCTACGGGCTCGAAATGTTGACGTAGGCATTGCGTCACTTCTCTGGCTCTGCGTCACTCCTTCAACTGCTCCTCTACCTCTAAAACAAAGCTGTCACTCAGGACAGTTACGTCTCTGTAGCAAATTCACTGGATCTTCCCACTGATGTCTTCAGTGTCCTATGATCTGCAATGCTCTAATACCATGTGAAAATTTTTGAATCTACACATCAAAAATCCTACTACAATCACTGGTTTATCATCTCCTACTTGTTTTTACATTCAACAAGTTATTTAATTATTTAAACACTAACGAAAAACACTATTGCAGACTACACTTACATAGAGATCATAAACTGAAATAGATATGAGACAAACACACAAGGGACACCGTTATTTTTGGACAAACGTCCCCGGAAAAACCCAATGTAGGAAAATCGGTGCAGCAACTCTGAGGGTTTTCTATTATTAAGCAATAGTTTTGAATACAACTATGGATGCCCTCTCGGCTATTCAGTTATAGAGATAAAATATACCGACAGAAACTTAAGTGAGATTACCTCACTTCACCTGGCAAAAATCCATCCAATCTGACAATTGAACTGACTATCCTTGGTTACAACTGTGCTGCCCCTTCGCAGTAGCTGCGTGGGCCT
Organism: Pinus taeda; assembly: GCA_000404065.3. Classification (NCBI taxonomy): domain Eukaryota; kingdom Viridiplantae; phylum Streptophyta; class Pinopsida; order Pinales; family Pinaceae; genus Pinus; species Pinus taeda. Next base: position 70,821 of record APFE030428884.1, read on the forward strand.
GCATGGAGCACTCTAAGACTCTGCGTCAGCTCTGCGTTGGCCTCACTGCTTCCTGGAGCTCTGACGTCATCCTTCTCGCTGATCCTGCTGCTCTCTGACTGATTTCGGACTTCTGCAGGAGGTCATTGATCCTTTGCGCTGGCACTGCGTCAAGCACCGCTTGGGCCCTCCTGGCCCAGCGTCAGTCCTCCTTGGTCTGCGCTGCCTCCTCTGGTGTATCTCTACCTCTCTCTGTGGAGTATTCGAGGTTCCGGAGAAGATCTTCCACCCCAACTATTCCTGCCCCTTTGTTGCAACTTAGATCATTGTTCGACTTTCTCAGCAAACCTCGCCCCAAAAAAATCGAACTAACTGATCAATATGGTGTGTCTCCAACTGACCCTCAAGCCTCCTCTTATGCTTTTCTTGTTGATGAATCAATGGCTGAGATTAAGTCCCTAATCAACAGTGAAGGTTAAAACATACTTGATTCTCGCCTCCTAGAAGCTTGTCACCCATATTTTTATTAATACCCATTAATATTTTTATTTTCCTTGGACTTAGGAACCCATTAAAAATATTAATTATTTTAATAATTCACAATCCAGGTGGAATTTCTTCAAACGATTTCTGGGTATTGGAGATCTTATGTATTCTAGCCCCTCCACAAAATTTTGGAGCTAGAGCACATTCGATGCTACGCAAAATCAACAAGTAGGTGGTTGTACAAGAGCCTCTACAATGTCCCACACTTAAACTTCCTCTGGTAAAAGCATCATTCTCTCCTTTCAAGGGCCAAAATTATTAGCCCCTGCCAATCTGTCCTCTACCCTCAACCCTGTTGCCATGGCCTCCCAACTAACAAATGGAGCAAATCTGTGAACTAGGAACCTTCCTCCCTCTCAACTACTGAAGTCTTTGGGTTTCTGGCAATGTTATATAAGTCTGTTGACTGTTAGCAGAAGTTGAATTGCTTGCTGGTCTTTGTATCAGCGGTGGAAAAATATATGGTCTGGCCCCACTTTGGCTCTAATACCATGTAGAAATTTGTGTAGCCCAGCCCAGTTTTATGTTTTGCGTGGTTTAATGCTTAAGCCCATTATGAAACATGTGACTGATAATTGCATTTACATAAAACATTATGACTACTTTACCATTCAATTAGCACAGCTAATACATAAGACAAATTACATGCACACACAGCTTCTTGGGGAAAACCAGTCTTCTAAGGAGGAGTTTATTTTGCTTCTTTAGAGAAATTTTACAACAAAATACAAGAAGAAAATTAATTTATCTCATCCCATAAAGGAGTTCTACTGAGATCTTGTATCCACTGTGGTCTAGACTGATATCTTTTATACTCAGTCAACCCTTCTCTTCAGAAATTCTTGGACCTCTGACAGGTCCTTAAACCTCGGGGAATTTAAATCTCTGCACTGATATATAAGTCTGGAACCTTGAGTTCAATAGCAAATAATGTGCATAGGTGTAATATCTGCCTCCTATATGAACCACTGCCTCTTCTTTCGTCTGACTCAGACCCAAAATATATGCCGAGATACCTTCTAATACAGTCTGAAAAGTGTGCTGAAATGACCTCTGACACAGGTCTGAAATATATGCTGAGGCTGTTCAGAACTTAAGGAACACGAGCTGATTGCCTTAGGTGTTTTATCAGACCACTGAAAAACACGTTCCAGCAGAATGCAACTCAAACTGAGCTGAGGAATGCCCTCGAGCTGCGTGTTAATGAATCTCTGACTTCCTCCAGCAAATTCGAGCTCTCCATTTTACTTTAGCACAGTCTTCAAGGGAATTCGAACAGCCGATTTCCTTGTTCTTTGAGGTGTATTATTTCTTCTTGAAGCCTTCTTTCTCAAGCTGCTCTCCTCTTCTCAACATACTCATGAGAATAATAATGAGCAAATAATAGTCTCTTTTCTCCTTTTGTTTGGTTGGGGGAAAACACTAGGAATGGATGGCTATGATTTAATCTTGAGATCTTAGATTCGAGGGCTAAGATTGGACCCCTCATACATTGGCCCCATCTTTGTGGCTTCCTAGTACTTTATAATGTCTTTTCTCCTTGGTCACTTTTCCCCTCATAAAGTGAACTGTAAAATATAAAGTCACTTTAATTTTAGAAAGTGTCGCATGCACTTTTTCCTCATAAAGTGATTTTATAACACAAGTCACTTTAATAATAAAGTACAAGGTATATAGTACATTAAACGTACATTCCCCCCCTATGACTTAATTATAACACCCCAAGTCCTCCACAAAAATTATTAAAGTGTCTTCCTAGGCCTAGAGACCAAAGACCATAGGAAACACTTCCTTGGTACGCTCCTTAAGTTTTCAACAAGCATAACATAAAATAGCTATTGGAATAGCTAGTGTGTAATGTCCCCAATTTTTGCATTACCTAGTGATGAGATTGGGAGGAGCTTCCAGAGCTTATGTCATGCAGGGCACATGTATGGATTATATTATTGGTGGGCCCAGAAGGTTTTGAGGAGATTTACAGTGTTCCACTGAGATCACTTGCTATTTTTCATCATTAGGATTAGTTCCACAAAGTTTGATCTTGGTTCCACTGCATTCCAATGATTTTTGTAAAATAGAGTTATTAACGGGCATATTTTAATTAATTACGTTTAAGGTGTTGTTTTAAGCTAAGTACTTGGAGAAACACCTTAGTCTAATAGCTCGTTGGAATTGGGGCAAAAAGATCTACAAGGCATAATGATAAAAGGGGGTTTTGTGTGGCTGGTGTGACCATGGAGGCGATTAAAGCATTTTTCGGGGTTAAAAGTGACTTTAATTAGTTAATAAAAATCACTTTATTAAATAAAGGAAGGAAAAGTGCTTTTAGTATTTAATTGGAGGGAAAAGGTAAAAAGGGTGGCAAAAAGAGTCAAGTGAGTTATAAAATGGGAAGTGAGGGATCTCTCCTCATTCTAGTCATTGCCATTTGAGAAAAAGAATTTTAAAGAGCTCTTGGATAAGAGTCTAGTGTTTTTGGAAACCCAAAGTCTGGTTGCTAGTTTTGGTGTTGAAACCATACACCCTAGCAAGTTTGGGAAGTGAGATCACTCAGATTTCGCCATTGTGCTTCAATGGAGAAAGAGATTTGAAGAAGATAAAGGAGGTAAAATTGTTGTCTGTGGATTTTATCTTCTAATATGGGTTTTTCTATCTCTTTGACACGTTGTGCTTACCTATTAAAAGGTGAAGATTCCAAGCTTAAGGAGGACGAGTTCCATTGCCATAAAAACCAAGGTTACTTTTCGTTTGTGGATCGAGGTTCTGAAGGGACAAATTGAGTTTCCTCACTGTTGCCAGAGGGTTGAGTTTCCTGTTGCATTCCTGGATGAGTTACCTCATAAATTGATCCATGATTTTTTTGCTATGGATGCATTATTAAATTACATATAATAGAGCACTTAAAAACCATAGAACATAAGCACATAAAACGAAGATTAAAGAGACATAATCACACATGAGATCAAGACACAAAGATTTGATTACGGAGTTCATCCAATTTGGACGACATCTCCGGGCCTTGCTTAATAGTGGGGAGGCCTTCATTATTAAATGGCATGAAAAGAGAAGTACAAGCAGATTTTACATAAACACCCTTATACCTCCAATCTGGAAGATAGATGACAAATGGAGAGCCCAACTCTAGAAATAGACAACACCACTAACTTCTTGGCGAAAAATTGTGCAGAATCGCCTATCCAAACGCCCAATTCTGATAAAAGGGCTTTCTGCACCTTCTCGGAACCTTCTGACTTATGAGGTAAGGTTCTATCCACTTGCCAGGAGTAGGTGCCGCTGCTTTGCTCTGTAAATCTACGCTCTTCTCTGTTGTTCCCCTCCCTCTCGCTGTGCGGATAGCCCAATTTATATTCTGGTGGGCAGATTCCTTCATAAATCGGGTAGTTACTAAATGACAAGTTTAGCAAGCCGTTTCAACCATCGACATATTAGTCCGAAGCCAGCTCGCGGTTGTTTTGCATTCCTACATACCATTTCTGCTTAACTTCTTAACGCACATTAATCCTTAACCTCATGGTTTTAACACAGAGAATCGATGCTTTAAATCGACGGACAGACCTGAATCCTTGGCAACAAGCTTTCTGTGATAAAGGCGGACCCGATGGGCTATCGACTGCAATACATAATCTATCGGATCCGATAGAACATCGCAAATCGTAATCGGCCACAGTGCACATATTGGTGACAAACCCTGTACCTAAGTAATGAGCGATCAACGAGAAAGGCGGACCCAACGAAACTATTAAACTATAGTGTATAACCGTGTCGCATCCGTAGGCCTTTCGGTGTATCGCAATCGGCGGGGCTAAGGGTGATTCTCCATAACGGGTTGTCGTGCAGTGCGATTTGCGAACCGACGGACCCGACGGGTTTTAAAAACCACACCTTATAATTGTATTGCATCCGGGAAATCGGCGTATTGCAATCGACAGACCCGGGGGGGGGTGTTACTGTTATCAAAGTGTTGCGTTGTGCGATATGCGATTGTGATATCACAATCACAACCCTGACTGCCGAGTGTCGATTTGGTAAAACGCTGTCCCTTTGCGATGTGCAATATGCGATCATCACATCGCACCCTTTCTTGCTTGGGGCCAATTTGTAACCATCGACCTGCCTCTAGTGTGCGATTGTGATATCGCAATCGCAACCCAATACGCTGGGGGCTGATTCTTTTACCGCGGACCTCTGCCTTTTTGCGATCAGCGAACTGCAGGGCCAATGGCAGCCTGTGACTTGACGCTTCCCCATTCCTTGAAGAATCTTGCCATGTCATTTTTTTGCCACCTATCCAAGTCAAACTTGTACTTTGACTTGCTCTAACTTCTTCATATGAGCTCAGATTCGAGTACCGTTCGCACCGTTGGAATCCGGATGATGAACACTTCAATCTGAAGATAAGTTTATCAATATTCTGCCACTTTGAGTTTTGAGCCTTTTTTATCATGCCACTGGTACTTTTTAGAAATCCTCCTGGATCCTCTTGGATCATAAATGCTGCCTAAGTTTTATCTTTTAAAGGAGGGTCGAGTTTGCTGAAGTTAAGCGGACGAGTTTACCATTCTAAAAGGGCCATGTTTCTCTATTCTGTGGGCTGAGTATATAGCTGCAATAAGGGGTCGAGTTTATTCCATTGACTGAAGATAACTCACATTGGAGGCTGAGCTTTATTTCGTGGGGAGTCTAGGGTAAGTTTATCTGCTGATATGAGGCTGTGGATTCATTCATATGTGTCTTTGAGGCATTGTTGAAGGGGACGGCGAATAGGTTGTCAAGTGGACAAGTTCTGCTTGCTGAAGGTGCCACGCATTTTATCATTTGCTGAGCAGAGGTTTGCTGTATCTGTGCTATCAATTTCTGAGGGCATTTACAAGTCTGGAAGTGGCATACATGTGTTTTTATGAGTGCTGGAAGTTACATTGTATGACTGATATTAATCTGAAGTATGATAAACACCTACAGCTATACATCCTCCACTATTTAATAGTACTCTCTGTCATACTCATTTAATTTCAGTGGTATGTATGTCTATCTTTTTAATGCAAACTGTGTATCAGCTGTATTGAGGTGTTATTACCTCAGGGATTTGGCACTATCAATGTTATTTTGAGGTTTCATTTAGCATATTTGTTCAATGTAAATATTTATTTGGAGATAAAACCCAAAAGGCTGTCTACAACACTCTGCATACAAATTGTTGTAAAAATACCACAGTGGACCAGAATTTATAAACTCAGAAATTTTGTGGATTTCCCAAGATATTTTGGGCAGGGTCTCTTACACAGTGACAGTTTGGTTACCCAAGATATTGAGTGATTTGAAACTATAAAACAAATGCAGCCAACAGTGTTGCCATGTGACAATCAAAGTGTGATGGAAATTAGAAGGAATCCAAAAAAAAAAAAAAAAAAAAAAAAAAAAAAAAATTAAAAAACTCAGAAATTTTGTGGATTTCCCAAGATATTTTGGGCAGGGTCTCTTACACAGTGACAGTTTGGTTACCCAAGATATTGAGTGATTTGAAACTATAAAACAAATGCAGCCAACAGTGTTGCCATGTGACAATCAAAGTGTGATGGAAATTAGAAGGAATCCAAAAAAAAAAAAAAAAAAAAAAAAAAGTTTATAAACTCAGAAATTTTGTGGATTTCCCAAGATATTTTGGGCAGGGTCTCTTACACAGTGACAGTTTGGTTACCCAAGATATTGAGTGATTTGAAACTATAAAACAAATGCAGCCAACAGTGTTGCCATGTGACAATCAAAGTGTGATGGAAATTAGAAGGAATCCAAAAAAAAAAAAAAAAAAAAAAAAAAAAAAAAAAAAAAAAAAAAAAAAAAAAAGGGAAGAACACATACATGTAGGCTATCATCAATTAGAGGGCCAGTACATAGTACAAAATAAGGAGTTGGAGTTGAATTTTTGCAGAGCACATTATCATATAGCAGGCATTTTCACCAAAGGCACTTGACAAACATAATACAATATAACTATATCAATATGCTCACAAGTGACCAAAATCGGTCAGCAGGACTAAGCAAAAAGTAAGGAGTTCTGCGATCTGTAGTCAGTCGCTGAAAAATCAAAATACAATCAACATGGTGGGTGGGGGTGGCAGTGGGACGGCGGTGCACTGGTGGCAGAAATTTTTTTAAGAGTCAGTTCTAAGGGGGTCATTAATATTATGTTACGAGTTAGTCATATCATAAAATGTGATGTCCGGACAAGTTAATGACATGCCGAGACAAATTTTTAATCAAATGATTATGATGTAATTCGACATGAGTAAGAATGTATGTGCTACTATATATATATTTATTTACAATATATTTTGCAATGAATGAAATCTATGATGGCTTCTTCCGGCATATCTGTGCTTATATGTTAAATATTTCTAACATTTTGTGTGTTCTTAGTGGTTGCCAAATAGCCCCCTTTTTCTTTCATACAAGGGAGTATCTTGTTATACAAGCATGAAATGAAAATACACATAGGTGGTCAAATGATCTCTATCTGGGAACAAATCTTACTCTTATATTCTTGCATATAAAATTTGTATTTTTCCTTGGTATTTATACCTTTCCATTTTGCTTGCTTTGCATGCCCATTGATTTTTGAAATATTTGATAAATTGGTTGCATTATTTTCTTCATTCTAAGGCGATTATTTTTATGTGATAAAATTCACCAACTGTTGACTGTACCTACTGTGCAGGTTGTATAGGGTTCTGTTGCCCTTGTGTTCTATTTGGAAAAAATGTGGAATTTTTGGAAGGGCGGTCTTGGACTGGACCTTGCTTGGTGCACTTTCTGTTATGGAGTGTTGTTACTGGAATTTGTTGTTCAGTGACAGAAGGAAGTCTTGTGGGCTTGCTGTGTTCACTTGTTTCATGTTATGCATGTGGCTATAGGAAAGCAGTTCGTGCCAAGTATAATTTGGAGGTAGAAATTTTCCATCTTGTGTTTGTCCCAATGGACATTTTGGAAAATCATTATGATCCAATGTGGTTTCTAATATTTCCTAGCTTTTTCTTTGTTTTAAGGTTTTCCATGACTTTATAATCGGTTTAGAAGGAATTAATATTGAAACTCTGCTATGACGCGTAGGAATATTATGGTTGTTCTATGTCCAATATAGTATCTAATCTTTCCTAGTGTTTTTTATGAAGTTTGACATGAAGGGATGCAATGATTCTAATATAGATTTAGGCGGGATTATTACCTATACTTGGTTATGATATGTAGGAGTGTCTTTGTTTTATGTTTATTTTTAAATTCAATTTATATATACCATGTCTAACTTTCCAGGCACTTCCTTCCATGCCAAGGTTGGTACCTAGGGTAAACTGAATTCTACAGAAGCTTGAGGCTTTGCTAGCAATCTCATGATGTTAATGATATTTGATAAATAGCTCATGAAGAGCAACAAGTCACAATGTGGGACTTAAATTTGTGGGGTGGGGATATTTATTTTCCTTGCAACCACTTAGGCTAAACCCAATTAACAAATATGTAGGAATATCTTGTTGTTCGTTCTATATATATATATATTCCTGCCTGTCAAGCAGGGTCTTCGTGCCATGGATAGCCACCTGGCCAACTTGTTCAAACATGTGGTCTGCTAGGTTTTTCCATAGTCTTGGTCAGATCACATTATCCACCCAATTCACAAATCGAGCTCTAGTATGGATCCCAACAACTACAGGACGATCATGGTAGGCCACACATTATTTAAACTTTATGCTACGACCTAAGTCACCGCGTTTGTGTTCCTGTTCAGCGACATTGAAATTTGATAAAATTGGACACTTAAAATTTTAGCAATAAAGTTCAACATTAAATTTGACATACTAGAAATTTGAAATATATATATATATATATATATATATATAATTTTGAACACATAGTAGGTTGAAAAACACATATATACAGTGCAGCCTGTAAGTTTAGTTACTTGACTCGAATTACAATGATTCGACTTCAATTACATTGCATTTCATGGCAGTCTGATAGTCAAATAGTAATCCCTCTTTTAGTGACAGGCTAGCATGTGTTTCATTATTGTACAAACATGATTATCATAATTCCATTAATTCTTGGCGTTTTCTTTGCCAAAAACTTAGCGTAATTCTCAATATTTTGGCACAAATGGTAACTCGCAGTTAATATCTTAGAAATATCCACATATTCTTCCAACTTTGTTAAATTTTTGGGTAGGATCTTGCATAACTTTTAGAGATTGTTACGTAAGGACTATAAGGAGAAGAAAAATAAATGGATAAAATGAGTTGCATTAGAGTTAAAGTCACTCCGACGAGGCTGCAGTGGGAGTTCGAGATATAGGTTATGACAAGTTAAAAGAGAATGCAGGGGTCGAGTGTGGAGTTTGGACACATCACATAGGGGTCGAGTGTGGAGTCTAGATGCGTCATGCAGGGGTTGAGTGTGGAAACAACGACACTGGCACAAGAGTTGAGAGTGGAGTCTGGAGAGTGAGTGTAGGGTTCTAACTTTAATTTTTTTATTAAATCATAAACCGCGAAAACAACCCGATCCAAAAAAACCGCCAAAACAAGCTGAACCCAAACTCGAATTTAATAGAATGAAGGGCAATTTTTTTAATTTTGTTTAAGCTCACAATGGTGTTCGGGTTTGAATTTTTTTAATTTTATTTAAGCTCGCGATGGTGTTTGAGTTTAAATTCCAACCTGCCTTTATGTTCGATGAACAAAATCAAATAAATTCAAATTGCCTTTAAGTTCAGCGAACTTCAAATCTGAAGAATTATGTTAATTGAAATAGTGACTTAGGTTATGACCCTCCACATGATGCTTTCAAGGGAGCTTGAGAAGAGGCATTTCAGAGCCAGAGGATAGGTTGTATTGTGACCTAGGTACTAGACCATTGACTTTATCCTTATGTTTTGGGCCATTATTGCGGAGGCACGACATTGCTCTTTGAAATACTATTGATGTTTTGTGGACTTTTGGAAAGTTTTTGACCTTGTCCGTTTCAAGGCTTTACTCGAGAGACTAAAAGATATTGGTAATATTTGATACCTTGTTGACAACAATCATGCACCTTAACGAGTCAATTTTGGGTCGCCTTCGCATAGATCATGGATTATTAGATTTTGGGGTTAAATGTTTGGGAGATACATTGATGAGCTAGAGTGCTTTCTGCACAAATACACTCAGGAGGGAGATGGATGCCTACTCCATCATGTCTTGATACCTATCCTTCTTTTCATTGATGATGTGGTCCCTCTAGCCTCTTCCCTTGAGGGGTTGCAGAGAAAACTAGATTCCCCCTCTTGTGACCTTAGACAACTGACAATCATCCTAGTTTAAACCAAGGTCATGATTGTCAATAGAACAAAGAAGGCACTCTTTGATCACCATTTCTTTTCAAGAGGAGAGGAGATTGAGATCACTTGTACATACACCTACTTGGGCGTACTATTCATAGATCTGCATTTTAGCCTATGTCATGCACTACAACCCTGAGTTAGTAAAGGTTATGGTTTCCTCGCTCTTCTTGAGAGAGTGTTTCCAGAACCACTTCTGGGGCATGTTGTCCAAGATGTCACTCCTAAATACTGTAGTTCGGCCCATTGACCTATATGATTATGAGGTGTGGGGTCCTGTGTTACTAGAGTTACACTGGTCTTCATTAGAGAGAAGAGATCACCCTTCTTTGCCTCATCATTAGGTGCAAGCAGTTAGTCTCGCAACCCCCGTTGTAGAATATAGTTGGGAAACTATCAATTAAAATTATCCTTAACCTTAATAATTGCTTGTGAACTTCAGTTTCTTCTTGTATTTCTTTATTAGATATTTTCATCAAACAATTATCAAGAGAAAAAACACAAAAGACGATGGACACAAGTATTAGGCTCCAACCTAGGGCAAAACCCCTCCAAGGGAAAAACCCAGAAAATCTCCTCATAGAATATGAGAAAACCAAAACCCAAAACCCTAGACCAAGTCATCCTCCAAGCACCAAGTCAGCCTTCCAAGAAGCCCTTCCAATTGTTATATTGGGCAGCGAGGAAGAAATTCCCATTCGACTAATCTATATTAGTCAAAGAGAATTGGTCAAATGAATTATTTGGGTCAATAATTTTATAAAAGAAGGGGTTTTTGGAAACATATATTTAAATACAATTTGTCAAATTCAAAATTGGAAATTTCCCTCCATTCATCTATGTTGGCCTAGCTCATATTCGATTAGCAACATTCTTTATATATTCTGCATTGGTTGATCTCTTTATTAGTGATTTGGATGGTTAATGTGATCTGAGGGTTTAGATGGAAATTAGGTCTCTTGTTTCATGTTTGGATAGCTCATGCTACTCTTTATACACTCTCGGCCTGTCTACAAGCATCGCTCAAATACGACATTCTGCCACTGGTCTCTCACTCTCACATTTGCCTTAGGGGATCGCTCTTGCTTCAAGATGTATCTCGATTTGTGATAAGATCTCTCTCTCAACCCTTGCACAAAACCTTACTCTTTCACTCTCGCACTCGCTATAGTACTCTCACTCTATCTAATCTACAAAACTCTCACACCTATGCTTCATGATTCTCGCTCCACCCATTTCCTTTGCACTTGCTGTATTGGGGTTTCTCTCTATCGATTGGTGTCGCTCTCATGGTGTAGCACTCAAATTGCATTCTCATTATGATATGGCACCCAAATCTATGTCCCCGTATTGATATTGTTATCACTCCAGGAAGCTCTCCTAGGTTGTAGCTCGGAGATGCTTGGTAACATATAATCGTCAATATTGTTCTCTGAACTATTGGAATGGATGAAGGTTTGGATCAAGCCAGATAACCGTTTCAACTTTGTTTTTACTCAAGACATGCATGAACACCCTCAGCTTTACAAGGCTTTAGACCACTAATGCTGAATAGTTTGTAGATTCAATGGATAGATGGAGAATACCGACTATACCAACAGATGCATATATAAACACATATGAATGGCCAGCTACAGGAAGTAAATGAAGCTTGCAAATCTAATTTATCAACGCAGAGATAAGATGACAATTATCTGGCACTATACACAGAAGAAACATGAACAACCTGTTCAAGTGCAAGCTTAGAACAGAAGAGAAAATGGAAATTGAACATATAAAAACAAAAGAAGCTTATATTGCTAGAATGAAGATGAGAAGCTTGAGTAGCAAAGTCTCCACAGTCTCCAGAAGTTGAAACCTTGTTACTCCGATCTTACAAATATTTATAGGCTTGTTTACAACGTTCTCGAGCCTTCTGAGGCTCGAGAGGTATTAATCTATCCCTCTGTCTTGTTAACTGTATGATGCCCTGACTAGGCAAGCATGGGCTCAGAGGTTTCTTCTTTTGACAGAAGAGTAATTGCATTCGGTTAGTTTGTTGCGCTGTCTGGGAGCTCGCTCGTGCAAGTGATGCTCCATGATCATTTGTTGGTTTTGGATGTGTCGTGCTGTGGCTCCATGATCGCTTCGGGTTGATTCAGCTGTGTTGCACTGTGCTGCGGCCCTTGTTTTTCCCTTTTCGGTCTCTGCTTCCCGGCAATCTGTCTCTTGGACTTTGCTATGTGGTGGAATGGGTCTTCAGGCCTTTTGAAATCATTACAACTGATAACCATGACTGTTTTCTGTTTAATACAGAAAACGCAGCAACACTGTAAATCCCGCCAAGCTCTAGTCATTTCGGACTTAAAAAGTCCTTAAACATGGCCTATTCATCTATGGGGTCCACCCTTAGGGTCGCTATCGCATGTCGCAAGTGGCCTGGTCCCTTGCTTCCCTTTGTATTTGGAATATGTTTAAAAAGTTAAAACACTGAAAATACATGAAAAATTGGCTTTAGTGGACTTGAAAAATTATATATTTTCATTCCCGAACCCTTTCGGGTTCGGGTTTTATCGCATCGGCGCTGCTCATTGGTTCCCTTTGTATTTCGTTATATAACGAAAATACACAAAATACATTAAAAGTGGCCTTTCTTGCAGACCTGAAATCTTATGAAATCTCATGTATAATACTGTCGGGTCCGGTTCATCGGGTCGCACCGGGTCCATGATTAGCGCTCCTTAATTATCTCCTATAGCGATCTTGCGATGTGATGTGGTCCACATTGCATCGTTGATCGCAATTGCAAGTTCCCCTCGGTCTGTGCTTACTCTGCCGATTGCGACCCGCAGATCCGATCATTGGAGATCGCTAATCGGGGGTGTTTTCTGCTGAACCTTAAGTCCTTTGTGTTGGCCGATTTGCGATTTTCTGCTTAGATCTGGGCTCTTGATCGGCCAGATCTAACAACTGCTGTGCGTCTCTATGTTTATGCCTGTGATACATGGCTTTTCATTGTTTTCTCTGGTTTTTGCCTCTCTATAGTGCTTTTCTGCCCTTCCAAGGGCTCTTGGCATGCGATTGTCTCGATTTTTGGATGATCCTTAAGCAAATTTTGAAGACTTCGGGAGTGTTTTGAGCATATTTGGATCCATTTTTGGGCCATTTGCCAACAAGGCTAACACTGACTCCTTCTGGGGATGAAAGCCTCCCTTTGAGGTTTCAAGAATCACAGAACAATGCCTTTCCTGTAAAAACAAGATCAAATCTTCCTCCTAGTGTTCCATTGGGCATGGAGTCTATTTTGCAACAAAATAAAAACTAAAAAACATATTTACAATACCAAGGCTTTAAAGCCTTAAATGAAATAAAGTTTCAAGAACCGCCCATTGACTGGGCTACCAAAAACATCTCGTCCTTCCAGACTATGCAGAATAAAAGTATTGTTCTGCTGGATTTGAGTGATGACAAATGGACCCGTCCATAAGGAGTCAAACTTACCATGATTTCCTTTCTTTTCCTTAAATGCATCCCATTTGAGAACCCAACCACCAACTTGGAAATTGTCCACTTTTGCCTTACTGTCAAAGGTTTCTTTGATTTTCTTTTGATGAGCTTTTGACTTTTCAACTAGCTGCTCTCTGATCTGCTGTAGTTCAACCATGTTATTCATTCTCCTTACCATGTCATTCTCTTCATCTTGTTCTTCTTGCAAGAATTTGGCCACAGGGAGAGTTAGCTGGATAGGGAAAACAACATCAGCACCATAAACCAGCGTAAATGGAGAATTTCCTATGGACTTTTTGATGGTAACTCTGTCAGCCCACAATGCAAACTTCAACTTGGAATCCCAGTACTTTTTGTTGTCCTCTAATAGTGTTTTGATTACCCTTACCAGACTCTTGTTAGATGATTTTTCCAGGCCATTACTTTGAGGATAATATGAGGTAGAATGCACCAATTGAATGCCCATGGATTTAGTCATGTCCACCAATTCTTTTGCCTTGAAAGCTGCTGCGTTATCAGTGACTAGTTTGCTTGGGCAACCAAATCTAGTGAAAATATTCTCATTTAAGAACTTTATGACAACTTGATGATTGGCATTCTTAGTGGGTATAGCCTCAATCCACTTGGTGAAATAATTAGTGGCTACTAAGATCCATTTGTGTTGGCCACTGGAATGTGGGCTGATCTCACCTATAAAGTCCAAGCCCCACTGTTGGAAGGGACCATTGACATGTACTGGCTTCAAGGGTAGAGATTTTAGCTACTGTCTTCCTGCAAACCTTTGACATTTGTCACAAGATTTCACAAAAGAAACACATTAGAGAACAAAGTAGGCCAATAATACCCAGCCCTTAGGATTTTGTGGGCTGTGGTTTTCCAATAATGATGCCCTTCACAGATGCTAGAATGGAACTGGTGCATGACTTCCACAGATTGTCCTTTATCTAAACATCTCAAAAGGATTTCGGATGGGTCTTTCCAATAAAGTAGATTTTTATTAATGCAGTATTTGGCTAATTTGAGTTTAATGGCCCGGGCTTGACTTGAGCTAAGCCCTGGAGGGACTTCTAGCTTCTGCAAAAAATGAACTATGCTGGAATACCATTCATAGGTGGCTAGATTTTCAACCAAACACTGATTCTGCTTTTGCTCTTCTGCTGCTTCCTCTGTCTGCTCATCATCTGAATTTGGACCCACGCAATTTATGTTTAACAAATTACAATTTTCCTCAGCCATAAGTTTAGCCAAGCCCTGGCCTTTGACAAGCTTATTGGGCTTCACCTCTATGTTAAACTCTATGAATTTTGCAATCCATTTAGCTCTCTTTCCATCAATATCTGGCTGAGTTAAGACATCTTTTACTGAGGTTGAAGGTACATATGCAACCACTTTGGAATGCAGAATATAAATTCTGAATGCCTTTAAAGATTTTATGAGAGCATAAGCTTGTTTTTCAATAAGGTCATACCTTAGTTCAACATCCCTTAGAGTTTTCCACGGGGTGGTTTATGCCTTCATCATTTTTCTACAACAGAATTGCTGCTAGTGTATCATAAGAGGCAAAAGAGAAGATACAAAACTCCTTAGTGTAATTTGGGCTGATTAGAGTGGGAACTTCTATGATAGCTTGTTTGATGGCTTCAAAAGAACTTCTTGCAACATCTGTCCATTTTATTTCTGATCCTTTCTTCAACATGGAAGTGATGTGCTTTACTAGCTCTGCAAAGTTTGGAATGAACCTCCTTACAAAGTTAATCTTACCTAGGAAGGATTGAATGTCCCTTTTCGACCTTGGGATGGACAATTTCTGAGTTGCTTGAACTCTTGCTGGATCAATCTTCACACCTTCAGCAGAAACAATATGTCCCGGAAGTTTGCCTTCTTCTAGAGAAAACTATGACTTCTTTGGGTTCACTGAAATTCCAAACTGTCTGCACTTTAGGAAGACCTTCTTCAAATGCTGCAAATGGTCCTTATGACTGCTGGAGAAGACTGTTATGTCATCAAGGTAAATAAGGACAAACTTGTCTTTCTCTCCCACAAAGGCTATGTCCAGTGCCCTCTGAAAAGTAGCTCCAACATTCTTCAGTCCAAAAGGCATCTTGGAGTACATGAAAGTGCCCCAAGGAGTAGTGAAGGAGGTCTTTTCCTGATCTTCTGGATGTACAACAATCTGATTGTAACTTGAAAATCCATCTAAGAAAGACATTACTTTAGCCCCTGAAACTTTTTGTAGCAAGTGTTCCATCTTAGGTAGAGGGTAGTTATCTTTTTTAGAGCATTTCTTCAAATTTTTGAAGTCAACACAAAGCCTGATTTCTCCATTTTTCTTTCTTACTACCACAAGGTTAGCTATCCACTTTGAATACCTTAGGGGAACAATGATTTTGGCATCCAACAGCTTCTTGATTTCTTTCTCAATCAAAGGCAATAAGAGAGGGCTGATTGGTCTTAATTTCTGCTTAAAAGGGATGGTGTTCTTTTCCGATGCAATCTTATGCTGAATGATGTTTGTGTCATAGGTTTTAAGATCACTGTATTCCCAGGCAAAAATATCAACGAATTGCTTCATGAGGGTGCAATACTCGGAATTTTGGGCAGAAGATAGATGAGTGGACAGATTTATGTATTTTAGGTAGGCTGGGCTCCCTATATTGTGTTTACGAACAACAGACTCATTTTCTTTTTTGGCAGGCTTGTAAGGCACATTGTTATGATCGAATAGCTTCTCTAGAGGCACCAATCCTTTGGGTATATGGTTACTAGGTAGCTGGACAATGCTTCCTCGGCCAATCTCGTCCTTTAGCTTGGACTGGCCGCATTCTTCCATGGTTTCATTTTCTTGGTCGATGTGCATTTCAGAAAATTCCTCAACGACTTGTAGAAACCTGTTAATTTCATCATCGTCTTCAAAAACTTTCCAGTATTTGACATTGTCAGGCAGAGATGGTCTATATTTCACCTGAACTTCATACATCAATTTAGGAGGCAAAGGAGGAATAAACGTGCTAGCCGACACAGCAAGGGAGTCGGCAAGCTGGTTCTTCATTCTCAGAATGTAAGAAATGCTGAAATTATTAAAAGAATCCTTGAGCCTCCATACCTCATCTTTGTATGCTTTCAACCTTGGATGCTTTGCTTGGAAAGTTTTATTGACCTGCTGAATGATGAGGTTTGCATCTCCAAACACTTTCAGGCCTTTGATGGCCATTTCTTTAGCAGTGCTTAAGCCCAATATCAAGGTTTCGTACTCTGCTATATTATTTGTGACCTGAAAAGTTAATTTGAAAGATAAATGAATGTATTCCTGTGTGGGGGACACAAGGGCTACACCTGCCCCTGCAGCTTCCTTAGAGCAAGCTCCATCAAAGAACATGTCCCAAATCTGTGGGCCTTCTTCCTCTGTGATCTAGCAAACTGGTTTCTTAAGCTGCGTGGAGGGCATCTGAGATTCTTCAATCTGAAGAATACAAGCTCCAAAATCAATGTCGACAGCATAGATGGGATGATTAGTGGGATTCTTCTCATCACTGATGATATAAGCCAATTGAGCCTCTCTGTACAATCTCCTGCTCTCACCTCCAAAAACTGGGACAGTAGCATAGGATAGATCATTTTGTAATGATCGACTTAATCTCTTGATCCAATCTCTGGAAAGTAATTTGCCAAACTTGGGGGGTACATTTGCTACCACAATATCCATCATCATGCTCTTCATGGGCAGCTGAGACAAAGTGATGGCTAGGTCCTTGATTAATCCCAGGCATTTCACTTTTCTAGAGTCAAAAGAAAACAAGTCATGATGAGGCTTGGTAATGTCAAGACCCAGCTCATCCATGACAACCTTGGGCATTAGATTATGGCTGGCTCCAGTGTCCAGAAGGTAGTGGTGAAGGGTTTTATCATGAATAGTCAGAGAGACATAGAATGATGGGGAGCTGTCCTCATAATTTTCAATCATTGGGCTGAGAACAACGGCTGGTTTGTCATCTTGCAGATTTACATAGTTGGTGGAGGCTTGGATGGCATTAGGCTCAAGGGCCTTGAGGATAGATTTGTTGAAGGACTCATTCTTCACTAGTTCAATCATAGGTATAGGTATTCTTAGCTTCTGAATTTCTGATTGAAAACTGAAAGGGGAAGGAGACTTGTCAAGGCCTCTTACCTCGTGAGCTGGAGCTTTGAGGATGCTGGGATCAACTGTTGGTCGCCTTTGCTTATTTACTTGCTGTATTGCAGGGACAACAACTCTTGGAACAGGAGTTTCCTTGGCATTATTTATCTTTGACCTCAGATTATATCTGTGCTGATCTTCAGTTTGCAGAACAACTTCACCATCCCATTCTTGGTTAATCTAGTCATTGAATAATGACTTTTCATAGGCAGCTGAGGTTAAAAAGGAAGCACTACCTTTGTCTTCAAGACAATGGATCTCATCATCTTCTTCAAACTGCTCTTCCTCCATGACTGCGTTCTGAAAAGGGGTCTTTACCCTTTGGTCTTCATTGACATCTTTGCTTCTTTGCAGAATCTGCAACTTCTCATTTGCTCTTCTATACGGATTTGGATTTCTGGGAGCAAAGGTATTAGGAACCCTTCCTTTCCCAGAGTGCTGCTCAACTTTTAATTTGGAGATTTTAGAGGTTAATGACTCTATCATCTTAGTCATTTTATCTATCTTGGGATTTGAAGATGATGAAGACTCGCCCCTCTGTCTCCTTCTATCAACATTTCCCTTGAGCTTTTCTACAGCCATGATGTTTGATTCTACTTCCAAGGTTGCATCCTGCATATCAGCCAAAGTAGCACATCGCCTCTCCCTCAACAGTAGGCAGAAGTCAGAATCAAAAGCATTGGCATAAGTGAGTTTAGCAGAGGTAGAGGTGGGTTTTACATCCGCTGGTATCTTGCTGTACATGCGGTTAAGCCTCTTATTAAAATCAGACAGCAACTCACCATTTTCCCTTTTTAAGTTCCCAAACTTAGTGTGGTAGTAGAGGAGATCCTTCTTATCCCCCCAATGCTTTGGGAATGCATCATCTAAAGCCTCAATATCTTCTATAGATCTTGGGGTTAGTTCTCTGAACCATTTTCTAGCCTCTCCATCTAGGCTTTGGAGAAGGACTCTCATCCACACATCATCTTCACTAATGTCCAGGTTATCAACATAGCTATAGAATGATTTAAGATGTTATTCAGCTGTAACACCTTCAGTCTCAGTGAACTTAGGCCTATATTTATGATATTCTCCAGTAGGCATGGCATTCAAAGGAGTGGGTAGTACTAGAGGTCCTTATCTAGCAGCTATGATTCTTTCCATTTTGGTGGGTGCTTGTGGACCTGCCATAGTTGTAGTGGCTATAAGGGTACTAGTAGTCTGAATAATAGAGGGCCGAGGAGTGACTGCTAAGACTAAAGGAGTATGATGGATAGGAGGTGAGGTTTCCTTTGGGCTTACAACAAAAGGAGAACCTAAAGAATAAGGAGCTTTATGAATCTCTGAGAGTTTTTCTTAACTGCTAGTATTAGATGCTATACTTTCAACATGTATTTGTTCTATTGCAGGATTTTCTTGAAGAGATGTGCAATATTGTTTAGGTTTACCTGAACCTGATGCTCCTTTCTGCATTGCCTTTCTCTCTTTGATGATTTTTTCAGGGTCAGGTACTGGGTCAGCTTGTGGCTTCTAAGGATTTCTCTGAGTATACCTCACAAACTGAGCCAGAACTATGAAGTGGAGTCGCCAAGAGGTTTGTCTTTCAATAGAGTCGCCAGATAGATGATTACAACCAAAAAAGTGCCCAGACTTTGTCTATCATCAAAGCTGGATCTGTGTCGTTTCCCAGGGAAGCTGCGTTTCCGTCTCCTCTCCCGGCAATGACGCCAATTATGTTATCACCCTAGGAAGCTCTCCTAGGTTGTAGCTCAGAGATGCCTGGTAACATATAATCTTCAATATTGTTCTCTGAACTATTGGAATGTATGAGGTTTGGATCAAGTCAGCTAACCGTTTCAACTTTGTTTTTACTCAGGACATGCATGAACACCCTCAACTTTACAAGGCTTTAGACCGCTAATGCTCAATAGTTTGTAAATTCAATGGATAGATGGAGAACACCGACTATGCCAGCAGATGCATATATAAACACATATGAATGGCCAGCTACAGGAAGTAAATGAAGCTTGCAAATTTAATTTATCAACGCAGAGATAAGATGACAGTTATCTGGCATTAGACACAGATAAACATGAACAACCTGTTCAAGTGCAAGCTTAGAACAGAAGAGAAAATGGAAATTGAATATATAATAGCAAAATAAGCCTATATTGCTAGAATGAAGATGAGAAGCTTGAGGTGCAAAGTGTCCACAGTCTCCAGAAGTTGAACCCTTGTTACTCTGATCTTACAAATATTTATAGAGGCTCAAGAGGTCTTAATCTATCCCTTTGTCTTGTTAACTGTTTGATGCCCTGACTAGGCAAGCATGGGCTCGAAGGTTTCTTCTTCTGATAGAAGAGTAACCGCATTCGGTTAGTTTGCTGTGCTGTCAGGGAGCTCGCTCGTGCAAGCGATGCTCCATGATCATTTGTCGGTTTTGGATGTGTCGTGCTATGGTTCCATGATCGCTTCGGGTTGATTCAGCTATGTTGCGCTATGCTGCGGCCTTTGTTTTTCCCTTTCCGGTCTCTGTTTCTTGGCAATCTGTCTCATCGACTCTGCTATGTGGTGGAGTGGGTCTTCAGGCCTTTTGAAATCATTACAACTGATAACCATCACTGTTTTCTGTTTAATACAGAAAACATTGCAACACTGTAAATCCTGCCAAGCTTTGCTCATTTCGGACTTAAAAAGTCCTTAAACATGGCCTATTCATCTATCGGGTCCGCCCTTAGGGTCACTATCGCATGTCGCAAATGGCCTGGTCCCTTGCTTCCCTTTGTATTTGGAATATGTTTAAAAACACTGAAAATACATGAAAAATTGGCTTTAGCGGACTTGAAAAATTATATATTTTCATTCCCTAACCCTTTCGGGTTCGGGTCTTATCGCATCGGCGCCGCTCCTTGGTTCCCTTTGTATTTCATTATATAACGAAAATACACAGAATACATTATAAATGGCCTTTCTAATGAAATCTCATGTCTAATACCGCTGGGTCCAGTTCATCGGGTTGCACCGGGCCCATGGTTAGCACTCCTTAATTATCTTCAATAGCGATCTTGCGATGCGATGTGGGCCATCGATTTACGCGCTTGATCGGCGGTCCACATTGCATCACTGATCGCAATTGTAAGTTCTCCTCGGTTCATCCTTACTCCGCCGATTGTGACCCGCCGATCCGATCATAGAGATCGCTGATTGGGGGTGTCTTTCGTCGAACCTTAAGTCCTCTGTGTTGGCCGATTTGCGATTCACCGCTTAGATTTGGACCGTTGATCAGCCATATCTAACGATTGCTGTGCGTCTCTATGTTTATGCTTGCGATATATGGTTTTTCATGGTTTTTTTTGGTTTCTGCCTCTTGATAGTGCTTTTCCGCCCTTCCAAGGGCTCTCCGCATGCGATTGTTTCGATTTTTAGATGACCCTTAAGCAAATTTTGAAGACTTCGGGAGTGTTTTGAGCATATTTGGTTCCATTTTTGGGCCATTTGCCAACAAGACTAACAGATATCACATCACTATAGATATTATATGGCATCCAAAACATCTCTGCGTTATGTATATCCCAACATTATACTATTGGAATATCGATGATATATGGTTTCTACTATTATGTTCTCTATGATAAATAGTCCCTACATTGTCTCTTCACAATACAACATATGTACACGTTTGACTTCAGTTGTATAGTGTGTTGGTATGTCATCATATATGGTTTGGTAGAATATCATTATGTATGGCACACCATTACTCTGCGTTAAGGCATCATTTGGTATCTTAAATTGTACGTATAACATTATTGGTTATGATGTATGTATCTTGTTAATGAGTTCAGATTCGCATCTCTGCACGATGACGTCTATATATGCATAGATGAGACAAAGTTGGCATGGCTCACCATTTTGATTTGGCATCACATATATATTTTAAGCATATTAGTATGATTGGTCTTGGCACTATGGCAGTATAGTTAGTCATAGCATTAAGATAGTATTTGTATGTTGTAGCCATAATGGAAAGTTATTGGGACAACTTTGGGTGGCAGCATTGACGATGAATCTTGTTCACAAATGAAATTGTGAACAAGACTTGTATAGGCCCTAAGCAACCTGTTGATATTTGTACTTTATATCTCAGCTAAACAATTGATGAAATCTAATAGAAGAAGAAGAATTGTTTTTGGGTTTCCCCCCTTCTAGGGTTTTTCTCTGGTCTCCGACCAATCCTGGTGTCTCTATTTGTGCATGCTTTTCTTCTGATGTTCCTTTATGTTCCACTGCATTATTGATGATGTTGTTCTTTCTACATAATTGCATATGATGTTATGAATTTATGACGCTATGGGGGTAATTCAATGTGTAAATGATGTAATGCCATTATCTTAAGCAAAGAACAATATAGCCCTTAAAGAAAATCAACATGGTATGAGAGCTGAGCTGAAGAAAAGTCTTTGCAATCACCCTTATGAAGACACCACTATGGTAGAGACCTAAAAGAATCCTAGGGTTTGCAGGCAACCCTAGGTAACTTTGTTCTAGCAAGAGTAGTTAGGGTTTGGCAGAAACGCTTGGAGTGTGGGCCTGGAGATGAGACCCTAGTATGATCAGTGAGAAGTTGTTCCAACATCTAGTGGAAACCCTAGGAGAAGGGTATATTGAAGATTTATGCATTGATTAGACCTCGCTGTTAATGAAAGAAGATAAAGGATACAGGTAATAATCATGAGGAGGCATCTCTATATATGATCAATGGACAATAATGCCTCTTGGATAAGATGGAGACTAAATTAAGAGGGAGCTAGAAACTTCCCATGAAAGTATCTTTCATGCTATTTCTTTATGTCAGTGCTCTTATTTTGATTATTGTTGCTACATGAACATGTGAGTATTTGAATGCTTCTAACTTCCCGCCGAAGATGTGATAAGCAGATCCTTCTTGGGGATCATCTGAAAAACTAGTGCAGGAAAAGAAACATAGTATTGGAAGAGAAAAACTAGTGTTGGAAGAAGCTGGTGCAAGAAGGTTAGCTAGAGTAGTGTGCAAGCTTTACAACTGTTGATGACAAATCATATATAGCTAAAGGTATCCAAATGTTACAAGGTATGTATAGGCTATTTACGATTTCGCTGCAATGTCGGATGACAAGTTAAGACTCAAGGTATGACAAGAATATGACCTTCATAGATGATTTGATTTATGTTTGCCTATCACATGCATATGAAAGTAAGATTGATCTCTGACTCGTGATATATTGGTGCACTTGAAAATAATAGTTAATATGACTTAACCCTCTCCTTGTATGGTATTTGGAAAACATCCTACACTTTATTTAAGTTGTATGATCATGATGGATTTCCTGATCTTTATAAAGCAGGACTTTGATGGAAATGATTGTATGTTGTGATAGAGATTTGATATTGTATGGAGATACACTTGTCAATTATATGACATTAACCCTTGATGAATGACTGACGACATGTTCATATGTGACAATGAAGCAGCTGATGGTGAAAGTTACTCGATGATTTCACACAAGTGATCCCGTCTATCTTCTCTTGGTTTAGAAAAATTAATTTTCTATAGACTTCATCCACCTCGGTATACTTTTCAAAAGTAGGCTTATTGACAAAGATATGTTTAATTTCATGCTTGATCATTAAATCAAAGTTTAAAGCCATAAGAAAGCCTTCCCTATAAGAATACCTTTGATACCTACAAATTTGGCTTTATTAGTTGCAATTGCATAAAGCTTTTGGCAATATTCCTCCAAACTGATCAATCTGTGATTTGGTGCTGCTAGTCCTGGCAATCCTCTTTGATTAAGCAAGTTGAACTTAAAATGAAATCTCTGGACAATAGTTCTCAAAGTTTGGCACTTTGGCTCCAACTTGAGGCATAAGATTCTTCTTTTGCAAAACTTTCTTAATCCCTAAAATGGTTTCTGTTCTGTCTGCAATCTGAATCTCTTCTAGTTTAGCTCTGGTTTTTGAATTCAACACTTTAATCATATCTGTGGCCTCATCTGGTTTTTGTTTAAGTGCTGCTTTGACTTCTTCAATAGTTGTCTCGCATCTAGTAATAAGCTCTACCTATTCAAAAATAATTTGTATGGACAACCAAACTTCAATTATAGCTCGACTTATATATGCCCAAATGTTTTCCTTGGCTTGGGCCAAGGTCTGAGCCTTCAGTGACTCATTTTCCAACTCTTCAATCTTCTTGGTCAGTGTGTGGGTCTTTTGCATCTCTTCTACATAAAGAGTGTCATTCTTTATTTTCTGTGCTTCCAAATTTTTGGATTTCTTCTGAAGTTTTTCATTTTCCTGTCTCTGGAGAGACAATTCTTGTATGACTTTATTTAGATCACCTGTTGTTGATGTAGACTCTGCTGTTGCTGATGTTGATTCACCTGCTGTCCCTGTCACTGTGATGGGTATAGTTGTGATTGGAGCTATGGCCACTTGTGTAAACTCTTCCTTTTCCTTGAGCAAGCTTTCTATCTGTGCCTCCATCTTCTTTATTTGTATATTCTGCTCAATGATTAGTTTGAGCATTTCTTCTTTATGTTGCTCGCTTTCTTCTATCTTCTTGGTTTGAGGACCCTCTGTAGAAGGTAATTTGAGTTGCTTCCTTTTTTTCCACTGGAAAAATCTGTAATTTTTCATTATATGGAAAAATTACATATTGTAGATGCCTGATGCATATGCTGTAGCTGAGTCACATGGACTGAGCACAAAAAATAAGTCTGTTAGATACACCACGCAGGGCGATCTGCTGTTATATCAGCTGGTATATCATAAACTTTTATATCTGAGTGGCCTATACATGAGCCACGCAGGGCTCTTTCATAAGTTGCAAATAAAAAACTAAGTAACTAAGCCTATATACAACCATAAAAAATTCCATGTTATGACAGATTTGAACAAAAAAGTATAGTGATCAGGGGCTCAAGCCCCTCTGATGGTGCTGATCTATGTATGGCCGATGGTAATATTGATATACATCTGTCCCCTTCTGTTCTTTAATCAACCACTTGCCTCTGGGTAATGCCGCGGCCTATTTGGATAGTTTGTCAGCACTGCTATTGTGCTCCCTGTAAATATGATTGCAAGAAATAGTGTTAAATGCTGCCTTGAATATATTAACTTCATGCAGTATATTGCTGAGAGTGTGTGCGTGACATGCAGTAATGCCATTGAACCAGTTGATAATGATCTTTGAGTCCCCAAAAATATTTAGATTGATGCATTGATGCCCCAATGAGAAATGAAGTAAGTGTCGAAGGGTCATAAGTTCCGCGAAATTGTTGGTACCAATTCCCAGACCCATCTTTACACTGAAGAAGTGTTGTTCACTGATGTATATAGTGAATCCTCCACATCCTTGTTGATTTGCGGCGCCATCAAAAAAGGCCCAGGGAGTGCTTTTGTCAATGAGGGGGAGGGCATGAGGTCTGCGCTCCCTAGGAGGCGGGGGATCAGGTAATTCATTATATGCAGAGATAATAACAACCACAATGTGGGGCCAGTGTATTGGTCTATTATAAAAAATGAAATGATTTCGAGCCAGCCAGATATACCAACAAACGACCAAGGGTAGGCACATTAGTTTGGATCCCCTGTGTCGGTTTGTCCAGTCGTCCCATGCGATGCCAAGCTCATTTCCAGCCCATTGTCCAGGAAAACGGATAGAGGAAGATATGTCCTGCCAAAGAGCTTGGAGGGTGGTGCACTGCAGATATAGATGGACGGTAGATTCGGATGAGCATTTACAAAGTATACACCAAGTTGGCCCATAAAAGGATCTATGAAGTAGATGTTCTCCCGTTGGTATTTTGTCACTGCGAATGCACCAGAATAATAATCTGGTGTGCCGTGGTGCCGCAAGTTTCCAAATGTTACTCCACCAGATTGAAACTTGTTCGGGCCTTTTGTTTAGCATTAAGGAGATATAGCCTGACTTGGGAGAGTATACGCCATTTTCTGCCTGACTCCAAACTAGTTTGTCCGGACCTTCTTTGATCCTTATGTGGGATTTGGTTACCGCAGAGATATAGTCCTGCCATTCTTGATGCCATCATGGAGGGAGATGAAGTAGTCTCGCAGATTTCCATGCTTGAGAGAACATACCAGTGTTTTGTGGATCTGCAATGTGTGACAATACTGTAATCCCATGGGAGTGAAGATATTGTAAGAGGTCCCTAGATAGCAGATGTCTTCCTCCTCCTCCGATCCAAGGGTCCAGGTCGATCTGAGCCCTGGAACCGTCGTTAATTGTCCATACCAAGTTTTCTCTGATATGAGGTAGGGAATTCAACAGTGCCTTCCACACAGATGATATGCCAGTCGATGGCCAACTAGGCATTCGTATCCAATCCATAATGTTCTGAGGCCAGATGTATTTATGATATGATATAGATGTCCATAGGTTCTGACCGGTCAGCAGGGTCCAACTCATCTTAGCAGCTAAGGCCTGTGCAAAAAGAGGTAGGTCTTTTAAGCCCCAACCACCTCACTTCTTTGGTAGTGCTATCTTCTTCCAGCTGATCCAGGAAAAAATTCTTTTATCTTGATTCCCATTCCAAAGATATCTATTGCACAGCTGCTGCAGTCGGTGTAGGATATTTCTGGGGATCCAAGCAAGAGCCATCCAGAAAACTGGTGTAGCTTCCAGGACTGATTTGATAAGAACAAGCCTGCCCGCCCTGGATAGATATCTATGACTCTAGATGGACAATCTCTTCTCCAATTTTGTGACAAGCCAGACCCAGTCTGCGATCTTCTGATAGGTAGGTTTTAACCAAAACCCCAGATATTTGAGACCTCTGTCCAAAGGGTGAATACCGTAAGGAAAGAGTTGATGTGCAAATTGTGATTCATGAACAGAGGTACGGGTGAAAGTGATGGTAGATTTTGTATGATTTGCAAGCATCCCAGTGGCAGATGAGAACAGTAGTAGTATCTTGGAGAAAGAGCGAGAGTCTCGTATACTACCATCCAATAGAATAAGCACATCATCCACAAATAGGAGGTGAGTAACAAAGCAGTGATTCGATATCTTGAGTCCACACAGGTCTCCTTCCCTCTTAGCTGATGCCATAAGATGACTGAGTCCTTCCATCACGATGAGAAAGAGGAGAGGAGATAAGGCAACCTTGTCTTAGCCCCCTTTCCGAATGGAAGAAATGTGAAGCCGAACCATTGATGAGGACACTGAAGGTGGGCGTGGAAATGCAGGCCATGATCCAAGTAATATATTCGAGAGGAAAGCCCAAATGGATGAGCATCATCTTAATGTAAAGCCAACTGACCCTATCAAAGGCCTTGGACAAGTCAATTTTGAGAATGATGCCCTTTAGATGTCTAGTCCAAATTGAATGAATGGCTTCCTGAGCCGATCCAATGGCTTCATGAATCTGTCTGGAATCCAGGAAGGCATATTGTTGAGGTGCAATGTTCCGGTAGAGGATAGGCTTGAGTCTATTAGCAATGATCTTAGAAATGATCTTGTATAGGCAGTTGCACAAAGATATAGGTCTATAATCGTCGAAAGAGGTTGGAGAATCAGACTTTGGAATGAGAGCTATGAAAGTCGAGTTGATGGCATGGTATAGGGATCCAGTGGTTCTACACTCTACAACTTTTAATAGGTCCTGTCCCAAGATCTCGAAGAAAGCCAGATAGAATTCAATAGTCTAGCCATTCGGGCCTGGACCCTTATCCTTCTTGAACCATTTTAATGTGCCTTCGAGCTCCCCTGTAGTAACCGGAACACATAGCTCGCCTACTTCGTCCTCATTTACAAATCTTGGAAAGTGACCAGCCACATTAATAATGTCAGTAAGATTTGCTTCAGGCGGGCTCTTATATAGGTTCCGAAAGTGAGCAGTGCCAAGATGAGAGAGCTTGTTGAAAGAGTCTGCGAGTCCTCCCTCAGGTAGTGGAAGATTCCAAATGGTATTTGAAACTTTCCTCCCCTTAGCAAAGTTATGAAAGAACCTAGTATTGTCATCCCAAGCTTTGAGCCAGATGGCTCTACTCCTTAATCTCACGGATTCCTCCCGTTCCCTCAATATCCTGGCCTTCTAGTTTTCTAGTTCGATCAGATGGACCTTTTGTTCCACAGAGGTGAAACCCAGGCCTCTTTCATCCAACAGAGAGTTCAGCTCAGATTCAATTTGGGCTAGCTGAGTATTCTCCCCGCGAAGCTTCTCCCTAACCCAATTTATAGAGAGATGTTTCAACTTGGAGAGGTTATTACAAAAGCCTCTAGCCAGTGATTCGGCTCTATTGATGGGGTTGGCAGTCCAGAAATCAGTAACCAATTGGATGTAGGTAGGATCCTGTAAACATGGTTGAATTTAAAGGGGGCCTTTGGTTTATGGTGAGGACCACGAATCTCCAAATAGATAGGGGAG
The DNA here is from genome assembly GCA_000404065.3 of Pinus taeda. Classification (NCBI taxonomy): domain Eukaryota; kingdom Viridiplantae; phylum Streptophyta; class Pinopsida; order Pinales; family Pinaceae; genus Pinus; species Pinus taeda. The sequence continues at coordinate 98,797 of APFE030428884.1, forward strand.
TGGTCCGATATACCCCCAGAACCCACCCATTGTTTATAGTGATGCAGTTGCAGTAGGAGTGGACTCTTCAATAGGAATCTGTCAAGTCTCCGAGCCAGTGCAGCGTCCCCCACCCTTCTATTCCTCCAAGTGGGAAGGGGTTTGTTCATGGGAACATCCACAAAATTTGTCTGCTCCAATAGATTTGTCATGTACCCAGTAATAGCAACCCACCTGTGCCGAGGACCGCCATGATTCTCTGAACCCTAATGAAAAATTTAAATCCTCTCCAATGATAATGTGATCAGGTGCAAGTAGTGAGAGGGTTAGGAGATGTTGCCAGAATGATTCCCTCTGATGACAGGGTCCATAAACATTCACGAGCCGAAGGGGATGTCCGAGTTATGCTGAAAAGATATCAATGCTCATAAATCCAGGACCACCCCAAGATGCATCAACTCTGATGGTGCGGGGGTTGTATCCAATGGCCAGCCTCCCAGATCTCCCTACAACATCCAAAGCAACAAAAATCCATCTTGGAGCCAGAGATTGTAGGGAGCGGGTAATGTGGTCAGTCGGACCAAGAATTTCTTGTAGCATAATAATGTCAATTGGTTCTACCTCAAAAAGTCTTTGCAGGGCTAGTTTCTTAGAGGCACTAGCCATGCCCCTGCAGTTAAAAGACAAACACTTCATGGGGGAACTCCTCTCGGGGTATTCGCTGCTCTAAGGACCCCGTCAAGTGTGGATTGGCGACCAGAGGCAACCTCTACCCCAGTACGCCTAATGGCTTTGGAAAGGTCAGATTTCCTTCCTCTGGAAGACAAAGGAATTGATCCAAAAATAGAGATCCCTAATCCGGTCTGTTGAACCAGGGAACCATAAGTGTGTGTTCCGGGGCAGAGGAAATAATGATGAGAAGTAGACGGCGAGATGGAGGAATTAGAGGAAGATATCATAGAGGGATCAGTAGTGGTGATGAGGGGAGGGGATGGCATGATGCAATGAACCATGGAAGTGTGCACGGATGATACAAGAACAGATGTGCTATGATCAAAAGATAAGGGAGAAGAGATAAGAGAAGTACCCGAGCCTTTCGCGCCTTCAGCTGCAGCACGAGCCCTGGTCAGTGGTGGTGAATTTTGTCTGAGCTTGGCCTCCACCGATTTAAAAGGAGGAGATAATGTCGAAGGGGCAGGACCTGAGACAGAAGGGAGAGATCCAACCGGCGAAGGAGCACGAGATGGAACAGGAGTTGTCTTGGGGGTATCCTCAGGCTTTCTGTTAAGCGGGCAGTGTCTGAAGAGATATCCCACCTTATGACAACGTCTGCATCGGAACGACACCCCTTCGTAGTCTAGAATTTGAACCCTGATATATTTGCCCCATTGAACTGCAATCTTCTTCTCCAGCCCCTCTCTGGTGTCCAGGTGAACCAGTATGCGGGCAAGGGTTCGATTTTTTGATTCTACTAAAGTTCGGTCGTGGTTTAAATAGGTGCCCAAGGCATTTCCAATTCTGATGAAAAATTCCTCGCACCAGTATTGTAATGGAAGTCCCGGTAAGCGAACCCAGAGAGGCCTTGCTCCAATTTGTTCCCGCTCAAGGTCAAATAACGGGCTCCATCTCTTAAGGAGGACATGGGCCATCTCGATATGCCAGTATCTGGCAAGAACCAAGTCAGTGTAATTTTCCTTTGAAAAATGCAGAGAGAACCACCCCTTGGGTAGGACATGGACCACAGGCAATTCCATCAGTGAGCTGCCCCAAATCTCCCTGACCCATTGGGTTAGTCTATTTGCCGAGTATGCCCTGCCCCGCACATGTCCGACGAGCACTGTACTAGCCATATTTGCAGCCTCCCCTATAGTAGAAGTCTCGCCGAATCTGATGGTGATATCCTTTGCGGTGGCCTTGATGCACTTGATCTTTCTCTTACCCGACCGAGGCGCAGAGGGATGGTCGACCAAGGGGTTTGAGACTCCTTCCGGTGGGGGAAACTTTGCAGATCTGACCCTCACCATCGGTGTCTCAAAGCAGCTCGATGGAGGGTGAGCTGAGGAAGGAGGGTTTACCGTAGCCGGAGCCAGAATGTCCACAGGAGGCATGGAGAAATACGTTGAGAGCGACGGATGAGGGTCGAAAGAGGGCGATGGGGTTGCGATTGCAGATAGTATGTGTAGGGTGCTCGGTGAAAGCGGAGGGACATCCAATGTCGAGGATTCAATCATATGCGGCCCGGAGGAAGGAGGCCCAGAGCATTGCCCCAGTAAGTAGACCACAGGAGACGACAAGGGCGGCGACGGATCAGGGAATGGAAGAGAGGTAGAAACCAATGAGTTGAAGCAGGGGTTGCCAAAAATAACATGATCCGGGAAGGGCTCCTCGGTATAAGCGACCTCATCAACCTCCAAATTGTCCCCCATGGTCCCGGCGAGAAGGCGACAGCAGATAGCGACGGGTAAGGTAAGACGGAAAAGCGGAGGGCAACAGGTAGCAGTGACTGTGACAGTACAGAGGTTGGCTGCCTACAGTAAATTCCAGTAAAACCCTAGGTTTTACCCTAGACCCGCACCATTTGAGTTGCTTCCTAAGTGCTGTAATGTCTGCATTCTTTTTCTTGATGATGTCCTCTACAGCTCTAACATCAGCGAAATCATACCCAATCTTGATCACTATTCTTCTGATGATTTGACCCTATTATCCTTTGCCAAGGAGGATATCTTCTCTATCTTCAATTGTGACTGCACATTTGAAAGAGTTGTTCTTAACTTTGACAGTGCCATGGTAGTGTTAGTCATGGTGGAGAAAAACATCTCTCCAGACTGTCTATGCATGTCCATTTGGTTGATAGGATGTATTTGTTTTGCATCAAAAGAAAATATAGTTTTCTAATATTCTAAAGCAGTCTTTGGAAAAGGCACTTGGGCCTATAAGAATGCCATTTGCACCCATCCCTTTTCACTGTCAAATGTTGTCAACAATCTATGCTATGAAGTAGATGTATGCTTCCAGAATTGAGCATAGACATTGGCCTAAAGAGTTTCATTCTTCTGCTTAATTTCCAGAAAATTAATGAAAATATTGGGTTCATCTTGTTCACTTTCTCCTGTTCATTGTGTAATCTCCAGTAGATTTTGTGACGCTGAAGAGGATGATGCAAGAGCATCCGGACTTAGCCAGCAATGTGAAAGTTTGTTCACATGTTGTGGTTAAACAAGTTGAATTTCATTGACCTGATTGGTCAAAAGTCAGTTTTACTGAGAGGGTTGGATCTCTCAAGAAATGCGTTGTATTTCATTATTGTAATAGTTAGAAATTGTCTTATTTTAGGTTCAAAGATAAGTTGTTAGCATAGGTGTGTGGTAGAGCTAGGAATTAAATATTCACTGTTAGATTGATTAAAAATAGAGATTGAGTTGTTAAGCATAATTAGAGTAATCTTCGATTGAAAAAGGGGAGAAAAAATGTAACATAGAGAGGGACAAAATGACTGAGGGGGAGAGGACTGAGTGGAGCGAGAGTCAAGAAATAGTGTGTGGATTTCCATTGAAACAGAGGTCTTTTTATTTGTTGTAATCGAGCCAAGGCTGAGACTATGTAATCTCTTTTATTAAGAATAATTGATGCTGTGCCTGTGATTAATTATCAAGTTTGTGGAAACCCTCGTTGTGTTTTTGTTTTCATTGTGTTCGGGATAGAATTGATGATTTCTCTGTTTTCACGCTTCGTAATAGAAAACACAGAGTTAATAGAAAAATCGTGGGCCTTTGTACTTTTAACAATGTTGAGTCGGATAAGATCTCAGTCGTTGGTTCCAGTTTGAACCAACGGAGCGAACCTTTCCCGATTGTTCGATTATCATATATTGCATCGCAAGATTAATTAAGAGAAGAGCGGGTTTTAAACAGTGAAAGTGGTATATCAGGCAGACAAAAAGCGGTAAACGATATTTCGAGGAAGGCCTCTGATTCCACTCACTAGCAGACGCGTAACACTCAGGTGGAGAGAGAAAACCGCTTTTTCGGGCGGTTACTCTCCGTGCAAGTTGTGCATCCGAAATCCTTGTGAACCGTTGGATTTAACGCAGGTTGATCTACGATGGAGGATCACCGATTAGTTTCATTGATCGGGTGTAACATCAACCGTTGGATCGGTGAATGCAATGGATGACGGAGATTGATTTGATGGAGTTCGGGAGAAAAGAGTGGACCTGAGAAATTTATAGATGCGGGCATAATGCATTTGAAGTTCGGCCTTATGTGTTGAAGCGCGTTTTTCCTGTGTTTCCCGTGTGGTTCCGATTTTATGTGTTGCCGAGGTTTAAAGCCAACAACACTTTCGATAGGTTTTGTGGGCCCATAACCCACAGGTCCATGCATATTGATTTCAGATTGCAGTTTTAGTGGTATCAGAGCACAGAGATTAAGGTTGATGGTAGAAAAAATGCCACCGAGGAGAGGAGCTGGCATTGGTCGAGGAAGACCTGAAGCAAATGTAGTACTGCTGGAAGAGATCCGGAGTCTGGGTACGAGAATGGAAACAATTGAGACTGCTCAGAGAAGAATGCCTGATGAAGGAGTTGATAGTACTAAAGAACAATCTTCTGAGGAAGAAGAAGAGGAGGAAAATGAAACTAGCAGAGTTATCAAGATGTTGGCGAAAGTAGGAGGAAAACCAAAGATGGAAATTCCTACATATGAAGGGGGTCTCAATGCAGAAGAGCTAATGCATTGGAACAATTCATTGGACAAATATTTTGACTATGAAGAAGAAGTTGACGACAAAAAAAAGGTGAAATTTGCAGTTACCAGATTGAAGGGTCATGCAGCTATTTGGTGGGATGAATTACAAACATCCAGAATGAGGAAAGGGAAGTCCAAGATCAAGCAATGGGATAAAATGGTGAGTAAAATGAAAGCTAAATTTATGTCTAAAGATTATCAGTTAAATATTTTCAAACAATTGCAGAATTTAAGGCAAAAAGGAATGTCTGTTAAGGAATACACAGAAGAGTTTTATAGATTGAGTATTAGAGTAGGACATGCAAAAGATGACATCGATAAGGTAGCTAGATATATCAATGGCTTAAGGTATGACATCCAGGATGAGATCAACTTGTTGAGTCTGAAGACTATTGAAGATGCCTATCAAGCAGGTTTGAAGGCAGAAGAGAAGATGTTCAGAAAACAGAATCAGAGGAATAGAGGAAGAAGCTCAGTAAGAGGTAGAGGAACTACCAGACCAAGGGGACAACAACATCAACATGAAGCAGGTAGCTCAAGTAGCAGACCACCGCAGAGGGGAGATTTTAACAGAGGAAGATTTGCACCCAGAGGAAGAGGCCAAGGAAGAGATGTTCGGTGTTACACATGTGGAGAATGGGGACATGTGTCATGGGATTGTCCTCATAATAAACTAGCAAGTCAGAGGAATGTGAATGTGACTGAGACAAAGCTAGAACCACCTCTACTTATGGAAAAGGAAGAACCCCCTGAAGTAGGAGAATCCTTGTTATTGAGAAGGACCTTGCTTAAGGCAGAGAAGGAGATTGAAGAACTAGCACAAAGGAAGAATTTATTTAGAACTACCTGTAAATCAAAAGGTAAGTGTTGTAAAGTAATAATTGACAGTGTAAGCACTGACAACCTTGTTTCTATAGAGATGGTGGACAAGCTCGGACTAGCAAAGACAATACACCCTACTCCTTACAAAGTTTCATGGTTACAGAAAGGACATCAAATTATTGTGACAGAACAATGCAAGGTTGAGATACAAATTGGGACGTATAAAGATGTGATATTATGTGATGTAATGCCCATGGACATATGCCATGTATTACTGGAAGACCGTGGCAATTTGATCGAAATGCTATTCATGATGGGAGGAGAAACACTTATACTCTGGAGAAGGATGGAACTAAACATACATTGCTGCCATTGAAGGATGATGCTAACAAAGGAACACTTGGAAGTAGTGTTATGCTGATGAGTGGGAAGGAGCTGTTACAAGAGGTTGAAAAAGGTGAAGAAATGCATTTTACTGTCATAGGGAGACCGAAGGTAACTTTGACTTCCACAAACTTAGACGATTTACCTGAAGAAATCAAAACTTTGTTGAATGATTTTGCTGATATTGTTGTGGATGAGTTGCCAAATGCATTGCCACCAATCAAGAGAATTAGTCATCATATTGATCTAATACCAGGAGCAAGTTTGCCAAATAAAGCAGCGTACAGATTAACTCCTCAAGAGAATGCAGAAGTTGGAAGACAAGTGCAGGAGCTGATGGATAAGGGGCTAATCAGAGAAAGTCTCAGTCCATGTGCTGTACCAACAGTACTCAGTCCAAAGAAAGGAGGTGAATGGCGAATGTGTACAGATTCTAGAGCTATAAACAAATCACTATCAGATATAGATTTCCTTTACCACGCATGGATGATTTGATGGTTTGTTTGAGTGGATCAAAATATTTTACTAAAATAGATTTGAGTGGATATCATCAAATAAGAATTCAAGAAGGTGATGGATGGAAGACTGCATTTAAAACAAATAGTGGGTTGTATGAGTGGTTAGTGATGCCTTTTGGACTCACTAATGCACCTAGCACATTCATGAGATTGATGAATGAAGTTTTGAAGGAATATGCAAGCAAGTTTGTTATTGTTTATCTTAATGATATTCTAGTCTTTAGTAGAAGTAAAGAAGAACATCTAGAGCATCTTAAGTTGGTTCTAAGAACTCTGCAGAAAGAGAAACCACTGATAAATTTGAAGAAATGTAGTTTCATGAAGGAATAATTAATTTACTTGGGATTTGTAGTTTCTAAAGAAGGATTGAAAGTGGATTTAGAGAAAGGCCAAGTAATTTGGAACTGGCCTATTCCAAGGAATATATTCGAGGTAAGAAGCTTTCATGGTCTTGCAAGTTTTTATAGGAAATTTATCAGAGGTTTTAGTCGGATTTGTGCACCAATTCTTGAAACAATCAAGGAGACTAATCAACCATTCAAGTGGACAGAAGCAGCAGACAGGAATTTTAAGTTGTTGAAGGGGAAAATCACAAAGAAACCAGTTTTGGCTTTACCTGATTTTGAAAAGGTATTTCAAGTTGAAACAGATGCTAGTGGAGTTGCAATTGGAGCAGTTTTGAGTCAGGAACAGAGACCAATAACATACTTTAGTGAGAAACTAAATGAAGCTAAGAAGGAGTATTCTTCTTATGATAAAGAATTTTATGCTATTGTACAAGCCTTGAGGAAAAGGAGACATTATTTGCTGCCAAAGGAATTCATATTGTATTCAGACAATCATGCTGTACAGTTCATCAATAACCAGCCGAAATTGAACCAGAAACATGCCAAGTGGGTAGAATTTTTGCAAAGCTTTACTTTTGTGATAAAACACAAGAGTGGTAAGTCAAATAAAGTCACTGATGCATTGAGCAGGGTAAGTTTTATTGTGCAAGAATTCAAAGTGGGTGTTGTAGGATTTGAAGAAATGGTTGAAATGTATAAAGATGATGCAGATTTCAAAGATATCTATATAGCAGTTCAAAGTCCAATAGTTCATAACAGAAGTCAGTGGTTAGATTATCTTATCCAAGGAGGGTCATTGTTTGAATATAACAAGTTGTGCATTCCCAAATGTTCTATGAGGGAAAACATAATAAAGGAGAAACATAGTGGGGGATTATCTGATCACTTTGGACAAGACAAAACCTTTGCACAGGTAAATGCTTTTTACTATTGGCCAAAGATGCAGACTGCTATTAAGAGATTTGTTGAGAAGTGCAGGATATGTCAACATGCTAAAGGGAGAAGCCAGAATACAGGATTGTACTAGCCATTGCTAGTACTAAACCGACCATGGGATGCAGTTAGCATGGATTTTGTTTTGGGCTTACCTAAAACTCAAAGGGGGAATGATTCCATTTATGTTGTAGTAGATAGATTTTCCAAGATGGCTCATTTCATTGCTTGTAAAAAGACTAGCGATGCAACACATATAGCTAATCTATTTTTTTCAGAAATTTTAAGATTACATGGATTGCGTGTAAGTATTGTATCTGATAGAGATACAAAGTTTGTAGGGCATTTTTGGAGAACTCTTTGGAAGAAATTGGGAGCTAACCTTAGTTTTAGTTCAACATACCATCCTCAAACAGATGGACAAACCGAGGTAGTAAACAGGGGCTTGGGAAACATATTGAGAAGTTTAGTGTATCAAAATCCTAAGCAGTGGGATTTAGCACTAGCTCAGGCTGAGTTAGCTTATAATGACACTCCAAACCGAAGTACTGGGATGAGTCCATTTCAGATTGTTTTTGGGATGAATCCAAGAGGTGTGTATGAGCTCAGAGATTTGGGAAAACAGGGGATCAGAAGTGCAAAAGCTGAAGAGTTTGAAGAGCAGATGCAAAAACTACAAGATGTCAAAGGTAGATTGTAGGAAAGTAGTGGAAAATACAAACTGAGAACAAATATAAAAAGAAGAGAGAAGGAATTCCAAGTGGGAGATTTAGTGATGGTGTATTTGAGAAAAGAAAGGTTTCCTGCTAAGACTTACAATACGTTGAAAATGAAAAAGATAGGACCATGTAGAATTATAAGAAAGTTTTCAAGTAATGCCTATGAAATTGAATTGTGAGAAGGGATTGGGATATCACCTATATTCAATGTTGCAGATTTGTATTCATACAAGGAGACAAAGACAGAGCTATAGGAGGAGACTACAGAAGATGAAGTTCAAACCTTGAACTGGGAAGAACAAATGCCAAAGACAACTAAGAAAGAAGTGGAAGCTATTTTGGGAAAAAGAGTTACCAAAAGAACCAGAGGACAGGTTTATTTTCAATATCTAGTCAAATGGAAAAGACAACCAGTGGAGGATGCCAGTTGGTTGACAACAACAGAGTTGCAGAAGTATGGAGTAAACCCTAAAAGTCTGAGGGATAATTCTTTTCTTCCTCGGGAGTCTAATGCTGGTCAATCCAGACTTAGCCAGCAATGTGAAAGTTTGTTCACATGTTGTGGCTAAACAAGTTGAATTTCATTGGCTTGATTGGTCAAAAGTCAGTTTTATTGAGAGGGTTGAATCTCTCAAGAAATGAGTTGTATTTTATTATTGTAATAGTTAGAAATTGTCTTATTTTAGGTTCAAAGATAAGTTGTTAGCATAAGTGTGTGGTAGAGCTAGGAATTAGAGATTTACTGCTAGATTGATTAAAAATAGAGATTGAGTTGTTAAACACAATTAGAGTAATCTTCGATTGAAAAAAGGAAGAAAAAAATGTAATATAGAGAGGGACAAAAGGATCGAGAGGGAGAGGACTAAGTGGAGCGAGAGTCAAGAAATAGTGTGTGGATTTCCATTGAAACAAAGGTCTTTTTATTTGATGTAATCGAGCCAAGGTCGAGACTCTGTAATCTCTTTTATTAAGAATAATTGATGCTTTGTATGTGATTAATTATCAAACCTGTGGAAACCCTCATTGTGTTTTTGTTTTCATTGTATATGGGATAGAACTGATGATTTCTCTGTTTTCACGCTTCGTAATTGAAAACATAGAGTTAATAGAAAAATCATGGGCCTTTGTACTTTTAACAGTGTTGAGTCGGATAAGATCTTAGTTGTTGATTCCAGTTTGAACCAACGGAGCAAACCTTTCCCGACCATTGGATTACCATATATTGCATCGCAAGATTAATTAAGAGGAAAGCGGGTTTTAAACAGTGAAAGTGGTATATCGGGCAGACAAAAAGCGGTAAACGATATTTCGAGGAAGGCCTTTGATTCGACTCACTACTGGACGCGTAGCACTCAGGTGGAGAGAGAAAACCGCTTTTTTCGGGCTGTTACTCTTCGTGCAAGTTGTGCATCCGAAATCCTTGTGAACTGTTGGATTTAACGCGGGTTGATCTACGGTGGAGGATTAGCGATTAGTTTCGTTGATTGGGTGTAACGTCAACCGTTGGATCGGTGAATGCAATGGACAACGGAGATTGATTTGATAGAGTTCGGGAGAAAAGAGCGGACCTGAGAAATTTATAGATGTGGGCATAATGCATTTGAAGTCTGGCCTTATGTGTTGAAGCGTGTTTTCCCTGTGTTCACTGTGTGGTTCCGATTTTATGTGTTGCCAGGGTTTAAAGCCAATAACACTTCTGATAGGTTTTGTGGGCCCATAACCCACATGTCCGTGCGTATTGATTTCAGATTGCAGTTTTGTTGCATCAAAGGAGGATGGATGTTATGAACTTAAAATCATAATAAATTAAATAAAACATTAAAATATTAAAAGCATTATTCAAATAAATAAATTATTAATTATAATCAGTTAATTAGCAAATAATTAGTTAAATGAAGCGACATTAGTCCCAAAAGACATGTCTCTTTGATTAGGTGTGGCCAGTCAACTCCTATTGAAGGAGCACCGCCGCAGCCTTGTATTCATCATTCAATTTTTATCAAATAAATATATAAATATTACATTCAGAATTTTATCTGAAGTTTTATTATTAGTTACAGCAAATTAATTAGTGCTACAGTGGTATCAGAGCCAGCACGAGACTGGTGACACCCACAAGTTCTATTGGCCATTAGGCCCTACGGGCTTTTCATAAAATAGCAGTGCGTGTGGGCTATGTGTGTTCTGCCTAGAGTGTGTGGTTACAGGCTTTGCGGCTAAGCAGCAGCCAGTCGCAGGGTTTTTGCGGGATGTAGCTACGCCGAGCCACAACTAACTACGTACGGACAATTTCACACCACAGCTAACCACACTGTAGCGTCGGAGGGTGATACGCTGAACCATCGGTGGAAGATTGCGGCGTCGTGATGACTTTGCGGTGATCTGCGGCTGCTGTCGTGGTGACCTCTAGGGTGATATCCGCACAAAGGGTCAAACCGTTAGTCGGGACATGACCATTCAGCCAGAACGCGACCATTCGGGAGGTGGGACATGACTGTCCAAACAAAATTTTCATCGTGTTAATTAAATATACGCATACGTATCATGATTGTCCAAACAGAAACAGAAAAATCCGTCGTGTTAATTGAATATACGCATACGTATATATAATATATACATATATTTAATTAAATTATATATAATTAAAAACTATATATAATTTGTAAAATATACATATATTTAATTAGATTATATATATTTAAAACTATATATAATTAAAAGTTACATATATCTAAGTAACATTAATTAATTAAAATAATATATTTTAAAATAATTAAAAAAAAATAAAAAATTGGGTCTTCAAAAAAAATTTGAACAAAATGACAAACGACAACAATGACATTATGAAGAAGATCCAAGAAGACATCAGTAAGCTATGCAAATGCATGGATAACATCAAAAAGTCAGTTAGTAAGCAAGACCAGATGGCCAACGAGATTTCCTTCTTAAAAAGCATGATGAATCGACACCCCGGAGAGATCGATCCACCTTCAGCTACACAAAGCCCCAAGACTCCAGAAGGGGAGACTTCCTTAGGGCAGGGCTTCATGAGGCATGAGAAGCAACAAATACCCCAAAATCACTTTGAAGGGAGCCAATATTATACACATTCTCCCGGAAAAAACCATCTTAAAATAAAAAATGAATTACTAAAGTATGATGGGAAAAAATTTAAGGGCGCCGTCGTATGGGTAAATAAGATGGATGCAATTTTTTTAGCAAACCCTCTGCTTGGTGAACAAGAAAAAGTCGTCACTACATCTACTTACTTAGAAGCAGAAGCATACGATTGGTTTTTGTGGTGGTCATCTAAATGCACAGGTTGCTCATTCAATTGGCAAAACCTTAAAAGCGCTCTATTAAAAAGGTTTCATGACGAAGAGGAGGATGATGTCTATGAGAGATTTGTTCACCTGAAGCAAAAAGGATTAGTGAGTGAATACACTCACGAGTGGGAAGTATTAGCAGTAAGGCAGAGAGGGTATTCAGATGAGGAGCTGCTAAAAATGTACCGTTGTGGCTTTAAAGATTATATCCACGAAGAATTAAAATTGCATAAACCTAAAACTATTGAGGAGGCCAGACATGCAGCCATAATTATGGAGCAAAAATATAAACTGCACAAAACACCATATGTTACTAACGACAGGACTAACATCCAATTCAAAGGAAAGGCGAGTAAAATTGCATCAGAGAATACTAGTAAGTACGTTCCACCACCCTTACGAAGTGAAGGAAAACAAGAATTTAATGTCGAAAGAAAAAAAGATGGCAAATGCTGGAAGTGCGGAGACAAGTATCATCTAGGACACAAATGCACAACACAAAAATTGTACAATTGTGAAGCTAAGCAAGAAGAGGAATCCCCAGAAGATAGCTCTGACGAAGAGGAAAATGAAGAAAATGGAAACCCTAGTCCAGAATTAGAAGACGAGATGCCACAAATTTCCATAACAACCATCACAGGGATAGCTCAACCACAAACACTGAAGCTTAAAGGTTACATCTAGAAGCAAAGCGTTATTGTGATGGTGGACTTAGGAAGTACGCACAACTTTGTAGATGTCAATGTTGCAAAAAGATTGAACATCTTTGATTACCTAGTAGCGGACTTAAAAGTTATGGTAGCAGATGGAAAACAAATAGATGGAGTTGGCAAGTGCCATAAAGTTAAGTTGCAATTAAGCAACTATGCAATAGAGTCCAGTTTTTATACGGTTTCCCTAGGAGGAGAAGATGTTGTTTTAGGTGTACAATGGTTGAGAACACTAGGCACTTATTCAACAAATCACATAAAACAATTCATTAAATTCAAATGGGATGGACGGAAATATCAGTTGTTCGATTTTCAGGCACCACCAACACAAGTCATCTCTGCTTAACAAATGAAGAATCTTATTCGCAAGGGGGCACCAACATTTGTTGCACAATGTCAGCACTTGGAATTATTATCAACAGAAGGGACTCATCAAACATCAGAGATTTCATCCTTGATCCAGAGATACGAGAAGGTTTTCCAAGATCTACCAATGAAGTTACCCCCAGAAAGGCAAATTGAACACATTATTGAAGTCAAAACCGACTCAACTCCAGTTAATGTCAAGCCATACCATTATCCCCATCACCACAATACAGAAATAGAACACTTAGTTCAAGACCTGCTGAAGCATGGAATCATTACGAAGAGTAGAAGTCCATATGCTGCAACTGTAGTATTGGTTAGGAAGAAGGATAGATCTTTCCAATTATGTATAGATTACAGAGGTTTAAATAAAATCACTATTAAGCATAAGTTTCTGATTCCGTTCATTGATGAAATGTTAGATGAATTACACGGTGCAGAATATTTTTCCAAGTTAGATCTAAGATCAGGTTACTACCAAATACGAGTAAGGTTAGAAGACATCGAAAAGGCAACATTCAGGACTCATGAAGGGCATTACGAGTTTAAGGTCATGCCATTTGGATTAACAAATGCACTAGCCACCTTCCAAGCCACCATGAATGAGCTCTTTCATCCTTACCTTAGGAAGTTCGTATTAGTTTTCTTTGATGATATTTAAGTGTACAGTAAGACGTGGAAAGAACATCTCAAACATCTAGAAGAAGTGTTGTCTATTTTGGAAAAGAACCAGTTTTACGCCAAGCTATCAAAATGTACGTTTGGGCAGAAGGAAGTTGAATACCTAGGTCCTATTATATCAAGGGAAGGAGTCCAAGTGGATCCCAACAAAATCAAGGCAATCAAAGAGTGGCCGAAACCCAAGAACATATCTAAGCTAAGGGGATTTTTGGGTTTAACAGGGTATTACAGAAGATTTATAAAAAACTACACACACCTGACAACACCCTTGACGAATTTGTTAAAGAAAAATGCTTTTAAATGGGATGACCAAACAGACAAGTGTTTTGAGAAAGTAAAGGAAGTGATGTCAACAACACCAGTACTAGCAACTCGTGATTTCTCCAAACCGTTCGTGGTCGAATGTGATGCATCTGGATTCGGAATTGGAGTTGTACTGATGCAGGACAACCACCTTATAGCATTTGAGAGTAGGAAACTTAATAAACAAGAAGGCTTAAAATCAACATACCAAAAGGAGATGCTCGCCATCATACACGCTTTGACGAAATGGCGCCAGTATTTGCTTGGAAGTAAATTCTCAATCCGAACCGACCACAATAGTCTTCAATACTTACTTTAGCAAAAGACATTATCAACAGAACAACAGAAGTGGATGGAGAAGTTGTCAGCTTTCGATTTAGAAATATTACATAAGAAGGGGAAGGAGAATGTCGTAGCTGATGCACTCTACATAAGGATGATGATCATACAACATGTGCCGCCATGATAGTCGTTCCAGAATGGTTGGACGAAATACGAGCCGAATATGCCAAGGATAAGGATTGTGACTCCATGATCAACAATATTAGTCAATATACCAACTTCGAGTGGAAAAATGACATCTTATGGTACAAGGGGAGAATTTATCTAACACCTGCATCCAAATTTAAGGTGAAAATGCTAAAGGAGTCTCACAATTCACCAGCAGTTGGACGTCAGATTCTACAAAACTTACTACAATGTCCGACAGTCATTCTATTGGAAGGGTATGAGCAAGGAAATTCATAAATATGTTTCAAAATGCGATATTTGTCAAAGAAACAAGAGCGAAAATGTTCCAACTCCAGGGTTGTTACATCCACTACACATTCCAAATCAGAAGTGGGAGGAGATTTCGATGGATTTTATTGAAGGACTGCCTGCATCTGACGGAAAGGATAAAATATTTGTAGTAGTCGACAAGCTCACTAAATATGCCCACTTTATGGCTATTAAAAAGAGTGACACAACCAAACAAATCGCTGATGTGTTTTGTAAAAGCATTTACAAACTACACGGGTTCCCTAAGGTCATAGTCAGCGATAGAGATGTAAGGTTTAAAGGGAAATTTTGGAAGGATTTCTGCCATCAAGCAGGAATATCACTTAATATGAGTTCAGCGTATCACCCCCAAACTAATGGGCAAACTGAAATTGTTAATAAATGCTTGGAAACATATCTTCGTTGTTTCGTTACAGATAAACAAAACAGATGGACACAATGGCTACACCTAGCCGAATGGTGGTATAATACTGCATACCACACGTCAGCTAAGATGACACCCTTCCAAGCCCTATATGGTTACGAACCACCCAAGTGGAAAGACTTTGCATTCCTTGATTCTAGGGTACCAGCTGTTAAATACCATTTAGGAGAAAGTCAAAGAATCATCAACTTACTAGAAGAAAATCTAACCATGGCCCGTAATAGAATGAAACAATAAGCCGACCAACACCGTTCTGAAAGAGAGTTCGAGGAGGGGGATTGGGTCTTTGTTAGACTCCAACCTTATAAGAAACTATCACTAAAACAACAAGGGAAGAATAAATTGTCACCTAAATATTATGGACCATACCAAAAAATTAAAAAGATAAGTAGTGTAGCTTATGGGTTAAAGTTATTAGACAATTGCCGAATCCATAATACCTTTCATGTATCAAGTCTCAAAAAAGTATTAGGGCAAAATTAAACAGCACAGACAAAAATACCAGAGACCGATGAAGTATTAAGAATAATCCTTGAACCTTAGGGTATACTTGCTACCCGAGAAAAAGTTTTACGATTTAAGACAATAAAGGAATACCTCATCAAGTGGAAGAGGTTACCAGAGGAAGATTCGTCATGGGAATCAGAGCGTTTCATGCATCAACACCCATGCCTACCTATGCTTTGAGGACAAAGCATCTTAAGGGGAAGGCAATGTTATGAACTTAAAATCATAACAAATTAAATAAAACATTAAAATATTAAAAGCATTATTTAAATAAATAAATTATTAATTATAATCAGTTAATTAGCAAATAATTAGTCAAATGAAGAGACATTAGTCCCAAAGGAGATGTCTCTCTGATTAGGTGTGGCCAGTCACTCCTATTTAAGGAGCACTGCCACAACCTTGTATTCATCATTCAATTTTTATCAAATAAATATATAAATATTACATTCAGAATTTTATCTGAAGTTTTATTATCAGTGACAACAAATTAATTAGTGCTACAATGGAGTATTAAGGACATTTTCCTCTGAACCTGTAGAAACCTGTGAATCATCCAAATTAATAATTATTGGCTCTTTCTGACCCTGAACAGTGGTAACTTTAGGATTAGTCTTCTGTTTCTTCTGAGAGATGACAAACTCTTTTGCACTCTTTGCTGAAGATGATGATTCTTCTCTCGGCCTCTTTTCCTATTTGCTTTGAGAAATGTGAGTCTGGAGGGTAGAAGCAGGTAGAATTTTCTCTTTTGTTTTCTGAAGTGTGTTCTCCTCCCACTATTCTTGATTCCTGTATTTCTCAATCTCTGGTCTAGGAGTGTGATTATAAGGCATGGTTTTGAGTTACACTGTTAGATTAGAGATTATGTTGAATGGGTCAGATGACTAGGTAAAGCTTGGTTGGAATCCCATTTGCTTGAGAATTGAATCTGCTTCAATTCCTGCTGCTTTGGTATTATATATAAAAGGGCCCACTTGGGATTTGATCTTAAATTGAGACTTCCTCTTACTTGAAACAAAATGAAGCTCATCCATGTTAATCATTTGCCTTGTATATTCCAGAGAGAAAATTCTCATTGGAACATATTTAGGCAGCTTATAAGGAGCTAGCTCACAGCCATATACCCTTATCTCTGTATAATTCTGGTAAAGATACCAGTCTCAAGTTTTGGCTTGGTCACTTAGGTCCAAGACCCCTTTTAGCTATGAACTGATTCTAGGTTCACTCTGGCTGTTAAGAAGCTGTGCAACTGGATGAATGCAATAGTCAATAAAATCTACAAATTGAAACTTAGTTGAGTTTCTTCTGACCAATGAGGTCCACTGTATAACTGAATGAGTGATTTGTTGATCATCCTGCTTATGTAAAGTTATTGGCAACATGTCTCCTTGTTGAAAATGGAACATATGAACCAATACAGAAGAGTATTTGAACACACCCTTAGTAGTCATCTTCATTATCTGTTAATGCATATTTTCAGCCAGAAATTCACTGTAATTATACATTAACGCTGGCTTGTGCTCTTTGGAGAAGATGGATAGATAACCTAGAATAGGCTCATCTACCCACTGGTCTTTCTGGTAACCTAACAAGCAAGAAACTAGGGAGATGATTGGTTTGGCTTTCTCTGGAAACATGGACATTGGGTATGGAGTATTCTTTTTGGGAAGCTCAACATCTTCTGGAAGAAAGATTTCGAAAATTTGAGCTCTTTGGGGGAAAGTGAGTTTATGATATAAATCCATGAGGACATCAACAGAGAAATGGAGAAATGGCTAAGGGAGTCATTCTCAGGAATTAGCAGCATTTTGTTTATGATTTCAAGTGTGATAGAGATCATAATGTCTCCATTCTCGGCCACAATGGTTCTTTGGAGGGGATTATACCTAGCCTGACACCACATGACCAAATCAGGGAATAAGTGGGTTTGAGGGAACATAAACATGGGCAACATGGATTCCCATAGATTAATCTCATCTTCTAAATCCTGGTAAGTTTGTTTTAGCCAGTGGTGTAATTCAAACATATTGAATTCACACCATGTATCAGTGATTTTGAAAAACTGGTCTGCCAAGGGAATATGGTCAAGGTCTAGGGTATCAGAGGTTTTAGGATTTTCCCGAGTCGGGGTTTTGCTACCAGAGGGTTGGTCTTTTCTCTTTGGTGCCATATTCTGATAAATCGGAGAGGAAGAGTAACAAGACGCTGATAGGATAGATACCTGAACAAAGACCATTCTCTGTAGACACTAGTGAGCCTAGTATCTGCTTGAAAAGTAAGCATAGTCTGTAAGAGTTTAACCAGAGACGAGCTTAAAAACTTGTAATTCAAACAGTGGCGATGAAGTCAGGGGAATCGCACGAAAGGAATGAAGGGTTTATTTATAACAACAAAGTGAATTACCGTTACGATCAAACCGTTACCAAACGAGATTTGGGAGCATAATGGACAACAGGAGCATGGTAACAGGTAGGAGTGTAACGGGCATGTAGCAACGAGTATGGATACTTGGGAGAAACTAATTAGCGGAGGGAATGCGCGGAAGTGGTGTAATAACCATTGGTGGGATGACGTGTTTACGAGAAGGATGAGCGGATTTCGGAGGGGGGGTAGTGGTAAGCGGTATTGACCGGAGGGGGGTGCGAAGTTGCGAAGGGATGACACTTTGCAAGGGGCTTGCTGAAAAAAATACCACTTTTCGGACCCCCCCTTGCCGTTAACGTGAAAAGAGGGAAGGGGTTGCGAAATGACTTCCCCGCCGTTGATCTGGGCAGGGAAGATGATCACCATTGAAAGCAAGGCACTCAATAGCGCTTGCCAACAAATGAATTTTGTCATTTTATGACTTTGGACTAAAACCATTTCATAGCTTTATTACATATAATTTATCACCCTTAAAAAAGCAATTAACTCCTAATTACAACAGAATTATTTAATGAATAGGTGCATTTGATCTAACGGCCATTTTATTTTTCCTAATTCTATTCTAACTCTACTCTATTACATATTTTGCATTTGGCCAAGTTTCGAGTATATTTGGTCAATTTGTTTTCCTATTCTATCATTTCTAATTCATGTTCAACCAAGATTAAATAATTTGGTGAACTTATTCACTAATCTAGAGACACATTTAAATGATTTGATCATGATTAAACTAATGCAAATATTATTCTTTCTAGTGGCATTTAAATTTTCTCACTTATACAATTGTTTTTTTTCTTTTCATGTGGTTTCCTTTCATCATTTTTTATTTCATTTTCATTCTTTTATTCTATTTCTTTTTATACCTTTTTTTTAAACAAAAACTAGCTTATCAAAACCAAATATGTTACAACAACTTCCATGATGCCACTATGCATTTTATTATTTGTCATGGTCATATCTATAACAAAAGATTTAGGAGCTTATGATAAGACCCTTTTGTGAGGGAGACCATCTTAATCATAGTAGAGATCTGTTACTCCCTCTTTCCTTGGTCTTCCTCAGCTTCCTTTTCGGTGATATGAGTTTTCTTTCCATTATAGCATTGAATCTTAGCGATACTCTCTTTCGTTTCTAAAGACCAAATTTTCTAAACTTACCTTTCTTTTCTGAAAATGTTTGAGTGTTTTAACCTTCAACACTTTTGTCCTCAACTTATCTTTTTCCATCTAGCATAGAAACGACAAGTTGTCAAATGAGGCAACTCTCTTGTCCCATGGACATTTGTTACCTTGCTTATTAGTTAATGATGATTATCTTCTTATCATCTCTCCAAATCTCACAACTGAGATTTTATGAAGATATCCCTTCATTCTTCGATACCTTCAATAGGACCTACTTCATTACATCATATATCTCTTTGATGTCTCCAATATTGTTTTGTGAGAGAACCTTAAGAGTCCCTTCCTATGAAATCAGAGGAGACCCTTTTCATTGATATGCTCAATGACCTCTCTTATCTTTGAGGACTATGACTATCCTCCTTATTTCATCTTTGAGGACTATGACTATCCTCCTTATTTCATGCAAGGACCTTCGATTACCCAACCAGCATATCGATTTCCTTGCAAAACAAAGTCATTTAAACCAAGGATTGATTATAAACATGAAAGATACTTACTTGGCAGTTGGCACATGAAGAGGAGATCTTCACCTTGATGCTTCCTTGAATGAGATCCTTGCTTGAGTTGCCTAGTATGACACAACTGGAATCCTTTTACAAGACTTCCTTCGAGACCTTCTTGCACTATCTAGCACTAAGCACCATAGCATAATTATGACATTACCGCAATTGCTTAAGAATATATGTTAACTCCTCATACATCTGATTCTTATGATCATTGATATGACATATGACACCGATCATCTTAAGGTACTGTCATATAGGTCGAACCAATCACTGTTTGAGATCAATTGTAATAAAGTAGCAACGACAAGGTGAATGATGAGATTACTCTTGACACCGAGGAACATTGTGTGGCATATTACTGTGACATTCTATGGTATTAATACTGTCGCTGTTCCAGACTTCTTATTACTGAGGCTATAACACTATTAAATGGCACCTATACAGTGAAGCATTGTCGCTGTAGTACCACCGAAAGTTTACCCATCTTCTTGACCGAGGTTCTGAGATATTTCTTAAAAGGATCCGAGACTGATGTCATTGTTATATTGAGCATTTATCCAAATTGTGGTTAGCATCCGAATTGAAGCCAACATGTAGACCATCCGAACTGCAACACCTATACTTGTAAAGGTATGCTGAGGATTGTGTATCACTGAACGAAGACTGAGGGAGGTATCCAAGTATAGAGAGGACCCAAACCTCTGATTAATTCTGCAATGTATACTTGAATGTAATCCAATCTAGCCCGACACTGTGGATTATATAGAGATATGCTAGATTTGCTTAGATGTCATTCTCGGAGTGTCACTGAAATGCACCAAAGAGTTTAGAATTGATACCGAACTAGAAGTAACACAGAGATATAGTGTTTAAACAGTCACTGTGGTGACTTCAATCCTTTGCCCAAGAAATAGCCAACCCTTAAGTGTCATTAAGATGCCCTTGACTGTAACCATAGCTCTGATATCATGATGGGAATTTAGGAGGGCATGTTTTGTTTCAAATTCTCTTTACTTCATTACTACCTGTGTAACTCTTCTTGTATTATCGTTGTTCTTTATTATTATTTATGTGCAGTACATCAAATAACAATAAAAAACAATAAGAACAATGACACAATGATTAGGCTTCAGGCTAGGGCTAAAACCTCTCCCTCTTGGAGAGGAAAACCCCAAAAGCAATTCTTCTTATGTATTTTCAATTGACAAGTACCATTACCAAGACACTGACCCTTGACTTCAATATGCCTTCAAAACCTTGTCACTTTCCTTTGTTACCCTTCTCGGCCTCTCCTAATTCGATCCTTCTTTTCTGCACTGTACTGTACTTGTTCCTTGTTCCTTCGACTATGCTTAGAGAAACTCGGTCTCTATTTTGGTAGCCCTAAACAAGGTACTCTTTCTCAGCTCTCTTCAATATACTGTAAATACTTTTCTGCACCCTTTAAGTTACACCTTGAATCCAAGGCTAGCTCTATAAGTGCCTCGACTCTTTAGTATCGGATCACAAATCCCTTCTTGAGTAGATTCCTCCTTCGCATTCCTGTCTTCGGACTTAGCTCGGAAAGAAATTCCTTTCTTTGCACTTTTCCACAGAATTGAACTCGGTGGATGAGAACCAAAACAGTGGCATATTTATCCTTCTTTCCTTCACTGTCTTCCTCTTCTATTTCGTTCTTTCTGTGGTCCTTCAATAACACTGTAATCACAGAACTTATCCGAACTTCATGGTGCCAAATGATGCCGCAATCCATTTATATATAGAGACAGTCTTACTGCTTCTAGGTCGACATGACCTTTTGCTAGGAAGTTGACTTGAACAAGTGTGTAGGCTATCATGAATAAGGTAAGATCTTCAACGTGTATTGAGCCATCTTCAAGGAGCGATATGACAAGTCATTATGAAGACCGAACCTAGTTTACATTCTACAACACATCAACCAATGATCCAATGCAATGGTTGCATTAATCGTTATTGGGATTAAATCGACGCGGCGAAAAAAATCGGAAAAATCGGGAAAAAATCGGTAAAAATCGGAAAAAATCATAACATCCAAAAATATTCATTTTTTTTCATTTTTTTAATATCTAAAGCATCTACAACATAAAATAAATACATTGACACATAATATGAATAAAAGAACTAATATATAAGATGTTTAAT
Organism: Pinus taeda; assembly: GCA_000404065.3. Taxonomy (NCBI): domain Eukaryota; kingdom Viridiplantae; phylum Streptophyta; class Pinopsida; order Pinales; family Pinaceae; genus Pinus; species Pinus taeda. The sequence goes on from APFE030428884.1 coordinate 120,615, forward strand.
ATCATTTCTAGTGCTACATCACACATAACAGTGAATCATGTCCTGAATAGTAACTCATGACTCCCAACTCAGCCTCAAAATATCAACAAAAAATATAATAATGTATCTCATGAGTCATATCATGAGCCATAATGTCATATACAATGAAATGAACCAAATAACTAAAGTCTAATACTATTGATTTCCTCTGCCCCTCTTGCGAAGAAAATGCAATAGTTTTCCCTTTCCCTCTAGATGTAGATGCTGGAGTTGGCAGTCGACTCTGCTGTGCTCTAGAAGCTGAAGAACTAGGAGCTATAGGAGGTAGACGACGTCCTCTACTGGTGGCAGGGGTAGCTCGGGTAGGTGGTGTCACCTCTTCCTCCTGTTGCTTCGCCTCCTCCTCCTCCCCCTCCTGCACTAACCAATCATCAGCAGACTCCATGAGAGGCCTCTCGGCCTCAATCCTCCATGCAGCAGTGGTGTCAATCCCATCCAATGAGATGGCCTCCATATTAGGTGTCTTCTCAAGTTGCCTCAACCATAATCGAAGATTGTTGTAGATGTAGACCATGTCATTAAGTCGCTGGGACTCCAACCTATACAAAGATCATGAAATAATAATTATAAAAAAATATTGTTTAATGAATTCAAAAAATTATTTGGAAATTTGCAATATTTTAAGTGTTAACTTGTTGTGCTTCTTGTTGTGTATTTTTTCAAATACACTCCAATTGTGCTCATATCCTGAGGAGCTACATGTTTGGCTGAGGATTCGAATGGAAAGCTTTTGCAGAAGGGGTACTCTGGCACCATACATTCTCCACCATGCATCTACAACAAAACTACAAATAAAATTTTAAATAAACATAAGAAAAAAATGAAATTTGAAACTTGAATCGAAGTATGAAGTTATGAACTTGAAGAGACAATGAAATTTGAAACAAACTAAAAAATACCTGGCATTTTAGTCGTTCTATCAGTCACAGCCATGTCAAAGCCAAATGTGCCACTTGCCATCCTGTATGTCTCAATTTCTTTGGAGATTTCTGTACGTTCTGCTGGAGATTGCACTATCCTCTGAACACAGGTTAAGAATCCATCCATGATCTCAACATCAATTATGAACCCACATGCGTAAGAAAATGCGAGGTTCAGGTAGATCCCTGCAGCATGAATGGGACGATGGAGTGTGTTGTTCCATCGTTCATCAATCACTTTCCTAATGGTGAAAAGCCCGCAATGGGCTATTTGTCCTAACATATATAACTTATCAGAAAGTGTGTTGTGTTTTTTTATTTTTTTTTTAAATTTGTTTTTTAATTTACTTTTAGGGTATGTTAGTGACTTCTTGTTGCTTCTAGATGCGTGTTTAAAGTTATAAAAGTGAATTTTTGCCCTAGTGTTGATATGCAGTTCATGGTAATGTTAAATTCTTAAAGTTAAAGTGATATTCTCCTTTAATTTTCATTTTCATCATTTTACTTAAATTTTTAACATTACCATGAAATGACTCAGGATGTTTGAGAGTGGTTTCGCCCTCATTGGATTTCATATGGATAAAGTAGAATTTTAGATCTCACTCAAAATCCAACAAACTTAGTTGTTTTTCAGGATTTCAGGATTGCAGGGATTGCAATGTTTCCATTGGATTTTATCATGTACGAGGGTATGGAATTTGTATTTAATCAAGAGAACCAAGCCCTATATGCAGGGGAAACTCCCAATAATCAAGATCATGTAGGGTACTAGGGTATGAAACGTGTATTTAATTAAGAGCACTAAGGTCGTTCGACTATGTAGGAGGAGACTCCCAATACAACAGTGGTCCTTCTAAAGAATGGGATGTGGATGCAGAAAATCCTGATTTGGATCTCTCTTGCAGCCTTATAGTCTTTGTTGTACTTGCAGCCTCATATATTAATATAAATAAAGGCTGATTTTAAGATTTGGATATATAATAAAGGTTGCTTTTGGATATTCTGATATTTTTATTTTCATTATGTGATCATTCATGAGTAAA